>WNWK01013929.1:0-53339 GCA_009830355.1 Cherax destructor
AGACAGAAAGTGTGGTTCGGCCTACCAGGAAGACAGCTGTTCAGTCCCGGGCGGGCTGGAAACTCCTGTTGCAAACTGACTCGATTTGAATCGTCTAACAACGAACTCTGCCCGGCCGCAGTGTGGAAAATATTGGGTATTTTCCCGAAAGGTTATACTCGATAGTCTTTCTAATGTGAATATTCTTAATGTGTGGCTGTTGGTTCGTATTTTTCTTGATATGAGGAAAGAACCATCGCGATGGGTGGCTTGGGTACGCGGGACTGGGTCACACGAGGGAGTCGCGCTCGTGAGATAAAGGTGAATGGAGGTGAACGATGGGTGGGCTCTGGATATAATGGAGATGGAAATCGGCGTTTACTACGACCAAATCGCGGTTAATGGTCTCTCTTCACAATAGTGAATGTTGTGAATATTCGCCGAGCATAATGTGGGACATTAAGTCCAAGAAACTATAATAATAGAGTGATAATGTGTTAAACAGTGAGTGACGCCGTCATGGCGGTGCTGATGGCGGAAATGTGCGTCGCTTCGATCAGCGTTCATCGCACGCGATTATTAATGGATTAACTTCTAACGAGAGTAAATTAATGGAACATTAAACCGACGTGTGAATAGTGTGTAAAGTGTTGCGTATAAACTCTACTGAAGGGGTTTAGTGAGAGGATATGAATCACTACCCCGACCAACCACGTTAAACAACGCCCGGTCTCGTGGGCGTAAGAGAGTTCAAGGGATCAATCTTCTCTTGACTCATCGAGACAACCACCAACATCATCGTCTTGCCGGAAGAATAATCTACCGAGCAGGACCACGAGATCCGTCGAAGAATAGCGACAAGAATGTTGTTTCTTCCCCACTGTAAGTACTCTTATTGTCTTAGCAACCGTCTGGCCAGTAGGTATGTTGGGACAATGTGGGTTTGAGGTGGGAATGATAATGACGGGATCTTCAAGTGAGCAGCAATGGCACGGATAAAGGGTGAGTGATATTAAGTTGTACTCTTTCCTCCTTCTCCCCAATCAGTCAGACCTTAACCCATACAGTCCACAAAATTTAACAATACCGTAATCATTGGTGTTACTCATTCTTAATAAACTGGTCAAGGATAGATGTGGATTTAGAGTGAGAATATCGAAGGGTCCCCTTAAATGTGACCAGGAGCGGGGCAAGTTTTCTCACACGCCTCAACGGGGGTAACCGCGGTAAAATTATACTAGTCGGTCCACTCCCCGGGAGATAATTTGTTGTAAGTGGCGGTGAAGCCCAGACAGGTAATCTCTTAATTCCCCACAGTTCCTGTGTGTGTGTGTGTGTTAGTTACCATTTTGTCCTAGGCACATGTCGATTAGACACTAGGCCTGTTGTATGTATGTGTGTGTGTGTGTATGTAACGAAACACTTCGAAATGTTTCGGCCCCGCCGTGTGTGTGTGTGACCCAACAATTAATATTTGCATCAATAACTCATTACAGTTGTGACCAGGTGTGGACTAGTGAATTGCTCATTACTTTATAATTTGTTCATGATTGTAACCATGTATAAACGTAAGTAAGTAAATTTACTTACATGATTCATTATCTTTGAAACTTGTGAGTTCATTACCTTTGTACCGTGTTCAGCTATCATGTATCATTATGTACCTCTGTAATCTGTAAATACCTTTGTAACTTGTCATGATTGTGACCAGATCTACCTGAGCACATTACCTTTGTAACTTGCTCAGCTATCAAAACTTTGGGGCCCAGTCCCTGGACCAATTATGTACCTCTCTAATCTTTTGACTACCGCCCACAGGATGGGTATGGGGTGCATAATGAAGATATTAAACTAAAACTCAGCTAGGCCTGTATACCTTGTACATGTACTTGTAGTAAATAAAGATATTAAACAAACAACAAACAAACAAATTTTATTTCCTTGCAAGTTTACAATGAGGTTATGTAATTACAATAATCAATAATGAGTTGCAGTGCAAAGAGAGCCACTATCATGCCATGGCATTATGGGCAGACTAAATTTAATGGCTCACAGACTACTTAATACTAGAGAAATTGATCATAGTTTGTTTAAGTTGTACATCTGTTATTATTTATAGCAGTAAGTTTACTAAAATTACAATCTGGGGATATTACAGTGGGACAAGTTGAAAGTATTTTCTGGATTGGTTATATCAATAGTAAATATTTAAATTATATTATGGGAATTATAACATTGTGCGTTGCTGAAAGTAGTTTACAGTATAAGAATGCTACAATTGGGTGTTAAGCAGTATTGTTTTGGGCAGGTATTTATACTACGATGTAGTATTTATTAATATGTGGATTTTGGGCATCTAGTTAAGAAGTTTTAAGATTTAGGTAATTGGGAGATTTTTTGGTAAAATTAAATATTGGGTATTTCGTTTAGGGTGAGTAGGTGGTTTTTGAGAAGTCTTAAATTGATGTTCAGACAGGGTTACTTTAGTATTATTTACTGGTAATGAATTCCAAATTTTGGGGCCCTTTATGTGCATAGAGTTTTTACACAGTGTGATATGGACACGGGGTACATCAAAAAGTGATCTGTGTCTTTTGTTATGGTCGTGTGTCCTGTTAAGGTTGGTGAGGAGGAGTTTGAGTGGAGGGTTTATGTCTGAGTGAAGTGTTCTATGTACGTAGTAGGCACAAGAATAAGTATGGATGTTCTTTACGGTGAGTATTTTTAGACTTTTGAATATTGGTGGAGTATGCTGTCTGGAGTGGGAATTTATCATTCTGACTGCAGCCTTTTGCTGGGTTATTAGTGGTCTTAGGTGATTGAATCTTGTTGATCCCCATGCACAGATTCCATAGATGAGATAAGGGTAGATGAGTGAATGATACAGCGCAAGGAGAGCTAATTGTGGAACATAGTACCGTATCTTTGATAGTATGCCTACCGTCTTAGTGAGTTTCTTGGAAATTTGTTGTATATGTGTCTGGAATTTGAGTCTACTGTCAAGGTGGATTCCTAGGAATTTCTCCTCTGTGTGATATTATTATTATTAGTAGTAGCAGTATTAGTATTGTACATGTACTTATGTAAATAAAGATTATAATATAATTATAATCAACCAGGCTGTTACTACAGGCGTGTACACGCAAACCCACATACGAACCACAGCATGGCTGGTCAGGTACTGACTTTAGGTGCCTGTCTAACTCTTGAAGACAGCTCGGGGTCTATTGGTAATCCTCCTTATGGGAGGCAGTTGAACAGTCTTGGGCCCCTGACACTTATTGTGTTGTCTCTAAGTGTACTCATGGCACACCGGCTTTTCTTAGGGGAATGTTGCATCGGTTGCCGAGTCTTTTACTTTCGTAGGGACTGATTTCCTTATGGAGATTTGGGCCTAGTCCCACTAGGATTTTTCCAAATGTATATTATGATGTATCTTTCTCACCTGCATTCTAAGGAGTACAGGTTAAGGGACTTCAACCATATCCAGTAACTGAGGTGCTTTATTGTACTTATACGTGCAGTGAAAGTTCTCTGTATATTTTCCAGGTCTGCAATTTCACCTGCCTTGAAAGGGGCCATTAGTATACAGGTGTACTCCAGCCTAGAGTGAAGAAGCGATTTGAAAAGAATCATCACTGGTTTGGCATTCCAAGTCTTGAAGGTTCTCACTTTTCATCCTATCATTTTCCTAGCAGATGTGGTAGAGATATTGCTGTGATCTTTGAAAGTGAGATTCTCTGACATCATCACTCTAGCACGATAAGAGACAACACAATAAGTGTCAGGGGCCCAAGACTGTTCAACTGCCTCACTGCATACATCAGGGGGATTACCAGTAGACCCATGGATGTCTTCAAGCAGCCACTGGACAGGCACCTAAAGTCAGTACCTGACCAGCCGGGCTGTGGTTCGTACGTTGGATCACGTGCGGCCAGCAGTAATAGCTGGTTAATCAGGCCCTGATCCACCATGAGGCCTGGTCACAGACCGGGCCGCTGGGGCGTTGACCTCCGGAACTCTCTCCAGATAGGTCCTTCACATTAGTTTTTGCTCTATTATGAGGTTGGAATTTGTTTTATAGTCCGATGCAGTTTTTCATTTCCTTGAATTTTTCATAGCGGAGTAATTGAAATTTGTTATCAATGAACTTCATATTGTTTTCTGATGCCCATTTAAAGACTTGGTAAATATCAGCTTGAAAATTTGCCTTGTCCTCAATGGATGACGCTGTCATACAAATCCTGGTATTGTCAATAAAGGAGGATACGGTGCTGTGGCTTACATCTCTGTCTGTGTCAGATATAAGGATGAGAAAAAGATTGTGAGCAAGTACTGTACCTTGTGAAACAGCTCTCACTGTAGCCACCTCTGACTGATGTTGTCACTGGTTCAATGACAACACCAGTAATAACACTGGTGGCACAAGTGTTAATACCAGCAATAACACCAGTAACAACACCAGTGAGAAATAGTAACACGATTGGTAACACCATTAATAACAGGAGGGAGAGGGGGGACATGATAACGACATACAAATTACTGAGATGAATTGCTAAGGTGGCTGAGAGAGAATGTTTCAGAGATGGGATACAGAAACAAGGGGACACATCTGGAAGTTGAAAACTCAGATGAGTCATAGGGATATTAGAAAGTATTTCTTCAGCTTTAGAGTTGTCAGGAAGTGGAACAATCTGGAGAATGAAGTAGTGGAGGCAGGATCCAAACATAGCTTAAAGAAGAGGTACAATAAGGCTCTTGGAGCAGAGAGCGGACCTGGTAATGGAAAGAAAAGCAGGGCCAGGAGCTGTTCCTTGACACCTGCAACCACATAGGTGAGTACCAGTGACATCACTAAACTGGTGACACCTAACCTGTGACATGTCTCCGAAAGGTCCAATTCTGAGGAATTGGACATTTCGGTCTTCTGAGCAAACCTAACTAACCCCACTCCTCCCATCTTTCCCATCCCTCCCCTCTCTTTCCTTTCCTGTTTTTTGAAAGGGTGTTGTCCTATTCCGTTGAGGCCCTTGGTGGTTTTAGTGTCGTTTGCTGTGGAATCTGGATCATTTGGGGATGCTCCAATCCACCCTCTGGAGTCGCAGAGGGTGGCTTAAGTGTCCTTTGGGTGACGGGTGTATCACTGGACGCTGCCAGTTGGTTCTGGGAAATGGTGACTGAAGGAGGTATGCCCTCTGGCTGGCTACCGACCACCCTCTCTTTTGTCTGCTAAGGTGGCTCAGCAGCAATGTGTCAGCAATTTCTAAATTACGGATTGAGGCTGATATACACCAATTGACCTTCGAGAATGCCTGATTACATTGCACAATTCAGTCCAGTGTTCACATATTAAATTCAATATGGCGTCCTTTCTGCCGCGTCATTCCTCCGGCTGTTCTGCTTACCCCCGGTGTATAACCCCTGTGGTTTAGCGCTTCTATTTGATTATAATAATAATAATCTGCCTACCCCCTCACTCGAAATTTCTTGAAGGGTCCGAATAGCATCACATTTTAATACACAATTATTATATTATTCATTTATATGTTCTCCATTTAGGTAATTATGTAAAAAAAATTCCACAGAGAGGTACCTACCTCGTCTCCTGCTGTTCTTGCGTCTTCATCTTCTCGCTCGCATGTTTCTCTATCTACACTGGCTGTCTACAAGCAGGCACTGGACAGGCACCTAAAGTCAGTACCTGACCAGCCGGGCTGTGGTTCGTACGTTGGTTTGCGTGCGGCCAACAGTAACAGCCTGGTTGATCAGGCCCTGATCCACCATGAGGCCTGGTCACAGACCGGGCCGCGGGGGCGTTGACCCCCGGAACCCTCTCCAGGTATACACGACCTCCCACAACTACATCACCTCACATCCCTACTTCTCCATTGTCTAAACCATCACCCAAGTTCATATCTCATATCATTCCAAAACATTTCTCCTTTTCTGTCTCTAAGCCTAGTCCTTTACCTCTTATTGTATCTGTTACTGGTGCGGAGGTTCATCCTCCTCCCTTGTATAGTTCATTTCTCTCCTGTTCCCTCTCGAGTTTCTTCCTAAGTTACCTCTAACCTCTCATCCCCACTTCTGTGGTAACTTCCATTGTTTCTCCAGTCTTTACTCACCCTCCATCTTCTACCTCTGATATCGTACTGCCTGCAGCTTCCTTGTCGTCTGAAATGCTTAAAGCCATTTCCGATTATATCGAAGAGACAAAACCAGTGATGGGCACAGATCCACCTCCCTTTACTCCTCCCTTACACCTTACTCAACCTTCTACACAACTCCTTTCTTTGCAGCGTTCCAATCCTTCTCTCCTTACTAATTATCCGCTTCCTCCCTATGTAGACTTTACTAACCCTACTAGTCCATAGACACCTACTGCTTCATGTTGCCAATTTACTTCTGTTCGCAAATCATGACTTACAGTGGAATATCCGAGGCCTCAGGGGTAATCGAATTGAACTTCAGGTGTTGCTTTCCCAGTTTTTCTCCTGTTTGTGTCTGTTTAGAATAGCCTAAATTGTGCTCCGTTGTTATTCGTTCCTTATCTTACTGCGTTCATCAGAACCTTTTCCCGATGGAACTTTTAATGAGAGTGCACCACTTCTTGTACACACTGGTATTCCACTCTCACAGATCGTTGTTCGTACTTCGCTGCATTACACTGCAGCCCGTATCTACTTCAACAAGTGGTATACAGTCTGCTCTTTGTATCTTTCTCCTTCTCGATCATTATCTATTTCTGATGTTGAATTTCTGATTTCTTCCCTACCTTCACCTCTCTTCTTATTATGTGATTTTAAAGCTCATCATTTCCTCTGGGGAGGGTCTCACTGTGACTCGTGGCAATCAGTTTGAGGATCTTCTTACGTCTCTTCCCCTCCATGTTTTAAATACGGGTATTCCCACTCATTTTGACCCTCACACTCAAACTCTCTCTTGCATAAATCTTTCAATTTGCTCCTCTTCAAATGCACTCGATTTCACCTGGTCTGTGCTCCCAGATTTACATGAGAACGATCATTTTCCTATCCTCTTTCGGAAAGAGGATAGGAGTCTTTCCCGTTCTCTTTCGGAAAGAGGATAGGAAAGAGTCTTTCCAATTCAAATTCTCGCTCTCCTTGTAGCCAAGATTGGCAGTTTGAACGGACGAATTGGGCCCTTTACTCAAGTCATACCATTTTTAGTGAGTCACCTTCTGAATCCCCCCCCCCTAATGAGCTATGGTAGGCCTTTGAATTTCATCACAGCATTATGCCGGGGCGCTCACCCAGCATAATGCTGTGACTAGCACTGTATCTACCACATCTGCTAGAAAAATGATGTGATGGATAATGAGAACCTTCAAAACTAGGGACGCCAAGCCCTTGATGATTCTCTTCAAATCGCTTGTTCTCTCTAGGCTGGAATACTGCTGTACACTAACTGCCCCCTTCAAGGCAGGCGAAATTGCTGACCTGGAGAGTGTACAAAGAACTTTTACGGCACACATAAGTACGATAAGGCACCTAAATTACTGGGAACAGTTGAAGTCCCTTGATTTGTATTCCCTGGAATGCAGGCGAGAGAGGTACATGATAATATACACTTGGAAAATCCTAGAGGGTTTAGTACCAAACTAGCATACGAAAATCACTATGAAAGCGAAAGACTCTGCAGGAGATGCAACATTCTCCTTGTGAGAAATTGCCTGTATGAACTATCACTATTACGTTCATACAAGCAATTTGGGTAGGATGCAACTAAGGTACATTACTTCCCATTTGTTGCACCTCTGAGGTAAGTGGGATTTTAGACTCTCTAGGTCGCAGCAAAAGTGTCTCCCTCAACACTCAAACCACACTACTCAAAAATCCTGGACAAAGGAATTAATGTACAATTGTTATGGATCCCATCACACATTGGATTACTCCTTCATGATAAAGTTGATATGTTAGCCAAGAAGAGTACCCAGAATGAGAATGTAGAATATAACTTTGGTATATCTGTGTCTAACATTAGGAATAATATTAAGAGAGTAGTAAATAATGAAAATGATTGTTATAGGAATGCAGTGAGAAGCCTGAGTAGATCTATAGCCCACTATGATAACATGAACGTAGATAAGTATGTTTATGGAGCAACTTGCAATGTGAACAGACTGACTGATGTTGTAGTAGCCAGGCTTAGGCTTGGCTACAAGTACTTCTGGCAGTTTGGGAGACACACAGATGATGGTCAAACTAAATGCAAATTATATGATCAGGCATATGGTCACTGTCTTGAACACTATGTTCTTAATTGTCCATTTATTGAGGAATACAGAGATAGACAGTATACCGTGGCGTGCAGAGGGGGGATTGCCGAAGGGGCGGTGGCCCCGGGCATCCAAATGGGAGGGGGACATCCAATTAGAGAGGGAAATAAGATAGTGATTTGGGGCATACAATCAAGGAGTCTTTGGGGCATACAATCAAGGAGTCTTTGGGGCATACAATCAAGGAGTCTTTGGGGCATACAATCAAGGAGTCTTTGGAGCATACAATCAATGAGTCTTTGGGGCATACAATCAATGAGTCTTTGGGCATACAATCACTGAGTCTTTGGGACATACAATCACGGCGTCTTTGGGGCATACAATCAAGGCGTCTTTGGGGCATACAATCAAGGCGTCTTTGGGGCATACAATCAAGGCGTCTTTGGGGCATACAATCAAGGCGTCTTTGGGGCATACAATAAAGGCGTCTTTGGGGCATACAATAAAGGCGTCTTTGGGGCATACAATAAAGGCGTCTTTAGGGCATACAATCAAGGAGTCTTTGTGGCATACAATAAAGGCGTCTTTGGGGCATACAATAAAGGCGTCTTTGGGGCATACAACCAATGCGTCTTTGGGGCATGCAATCAAGGCGTCTTTGGGGCATACAATCAAGGCGTCTTTGGGACATACAATCAAGGCGTCTTTGGGGCATACAATAAAGGCGTCTTTAGGGCATACAATCAAGGAGTCTTTGTGGCATACAATAAAGGCGTCTTTGGGGCATACAATAAATGCGTCTTTGGGGCATATAACCAATGCGTCTTTGGGACATGCAATCAAGGCGCCTTTGGGGCATACAATCAAGGCGTCTTTGGTTCATACAATCAAGGCGTCTTTGGGGCATACAATCAAGGCGTCTTTGGGGCATACAATCAAGGCGTCTTTGGGGCATACAATCAAGGCGTCTTTGGGGCATACAATCAAGGCGTCTTTGGGGCATACAATCAAGGCGTCTTTAGGGCATACAATCAAGGCGCATTTGGGGCATACAATCAAGGCATCTTTGGGGCATACAATCAAGGCGTCTTTGGGGCATACAATCAAGGCGTCTTTGGGGCATACAATCAAGACGTCTTTGGGGCATACAATCAAGGCGTCTTTGGGGCATACAATCAAGGCGTCTTTGGGGCATACAATCAAGACGTCTTTGGGGCATACAATTAAGGCGCCTTTTTGGCATACAATCAAGGTGTTTTTGGGGCATACAATCAAGGCGTCTTTGAGGCATACAATCAGGGAGTCTTTGGGGCATACAATCAAGGCGTCTTTGGGGCATACAATCAAGGCGTCTTTGGGGCATACAATCAAGGCGTCTTTGGGGCATACAATCAAGGCGTCTTTGGGGCATACAATCAAGGCGTCTTTGAGGCATACAATCAAGGCGTCTTTGGGGCATACAATCAAGGCGTCTTTGGGGCATACAATAAAGGCGTCTTTGGGGCATACAATAAAGGCGTCTTTAGGGCATACAATAAAGGCGTCTTTGGGGCATACAATAAAGGCGTCTTTGGGGCATACAATAAAGGCGTCTTTGGGGCATACAACCAATGCGTCTTTGGGGCATGCAATCAAGGCGTCTTTGGGGCATACAATCAAGGCGTCTTTGGGACATACAATCAAGGCGTCTTTGGGGCATACAATCAAGGCGTCTTTGGGGCATACAATCAAGGCGTCTTTGGGGCATACAATCAAGGCGTCTTTGGGGCATACAATCAAGGCGTCTTTGGGGCATACAATCAAGGCGTCTTTGGGGCATACAATCAAGGCGTCTTTGGGGCATACAATCAAGGCGTCTTTGGGGCATACAATCAAGGCGTCTTTGGGGCATACAATCAAGGCGTCTTTGGGGCATACAATCAAGGCGTCTTTGGGGCATACAATCCAGGCGTCTTTGGGGCATACAATCAAGGCGTCTTTGGGGCATACAATCCAGGCGTCTTTGGGGCATACAATCCAGGCGTCTTTGGGGCATACAATCAAGGCGTCTTTGGGGCATACAATCAAGACGTCTTTGGGGCATACAATCAAGGCGTCTTTGGGGCATACAATCAAGGCGTCTTTGGGGCATACAATCAAGACGTCTTTGGGGCATACAATCAAGGCGCCTTTTTGGCATACAATCAAGGTGTTTTTGGGGCATACAATCAAGGCGTCTTTGAGGCATACAATCAGGGAGTCTTTGAGGCATACAATCAGGGAGTCTTTGGGGCATACAATCAAGGAGTCTTTGGGGCATACAATCAAGGCGTGTTTGGGGCATACAATCAAGGCGTCTTTGGAGAATACAATCAAGGCGTCTTTGGGGCATACAATCAAGGCGTCTTTGGGGCATACAATCAAGGAGTCTTTGGGGCATACAATCAAGGAGTTGGCCCGAGCATCACCAGACCTCTGCACGCCACTGACAGTATAATAACCTATGTGACATGTCAAGAGATCTTAATAATGAAAATAAGATACCAAATATACTCAGTAAATTTCCTAAATTTGCTTGTAACAGATAAGTGAACTGTAGATATAAATCCATATGTACACTGTTAACCCTTTTGGGGTCTAGTTCCTAGGCCTTTTGTGTATCCATATGCTCTTGCGCTACCGTCCACAGGATGGATATGGGGTCTACCTGGAGAGAATTCCAGGGGTCAACGCCCCCGCGGCCCGGTCTGTGACCAGGCCTCCTGTTGGACCAGAGCCTGATCAACCAGGCTGTTACTGCTGGCCGCACGCAGTCCAACGTACGAACCACAGCCCGGCTGATCAGGTACCGACTTGAGGTGCCTGTCCAATGCCTGCTTGAAGACAGCCAGGGGCTTGTTGGTAATCCCCCTGATGTATGCTGGGAGGCAGTTGAACAATCTTGGGCCCCTCACACTTATTGTGTTGTCCCTCAACGTGCTAGTGGCACCCCTGCTCTTCATTGGGGGGATGTTACATCGCCTGCCGAGTCTTTTGCTTTCGTAGGGAGTGATTTTTGTGTGCAAGTTTGGTACTAAGCCCTCGAGAATTTTCCATGTGTATATAATAATGTATCTCTCCCGCCTACGTTCTAGAGAGTACAGGTTTAGGAACTTCAAGCGTTCCCAGTAGTTGAGGTGGTTTATCGCACTTATGCGTGCGGTGAAGGTTCTCTGCACATTTTCAAGGTCAGCAATTTCACCCGCCTTGAAAGGTGCAGTTAGTGTGCAGCAATATTCTAGCCTAGATAGAACTGTAAAGTGTCAACATGGGCTTGGCATCCCTGGTTTTGAAGGTTCTCATTATCCATCCTGTCATTTTTCGAGCAGATGCAATTGCTACGGTGTTATGGTCCTTGAAGGTGAGATCCTCTGACATGATCACTCCCAGGTCTTTGACATTAGTTTTTCGCTCTATTGTGTGGTTGGAATTAGTTTTGTACTCCGATGAGATTTTAATTTCTTCACGTTTTCCGTATCTGAGTAATTGAAATTTCTCATCATTGAACTTCATATTGTTTTCTGCAGCTCATTTAAAGATTTGGTTTATGTCTGCTTGGAGTCTTGCAGTGTCTTCAACGGTGGACACTGTCATACAGATTCGGGTGTCATCTGCAAAGGAAGACACAGCACTGTGGCTTATATCCCTGTCAATGTCTGATATGAGGATGAGGAATAGGATGGGAGCAAGTACTGTGCCTTGTGGAACAGAGCTTTTCACAGTAGTTGCCTCAGACTTTACTCTGTTGACTACTACTCTTTGTGTTCTACGTGTTAGGAAATTATAGATCCATCTACCAACTTTTCCTGTTATTCCTTTATCACGCATTTTGTGTGCTATTACACCATGGTCACACTTGTCAAAGGCTTTTGCAAAATCTGTGTATATAACATCTGCATTCTGTTTATCTTCTAGAGCATCCAGGACCTTGTCGTAGTGGTCCAGTAGTTGGGACAGACAGGAGCGGCCTGCTCTAAACCCATGCTGTCCTGGGTTGTGCAATTGATGGGTATCAAGATGGGTGGCGATCTTTCTTCTTAGAACCCTTTCAAAGATTTTTATGATATGGGACGTTAGCGCAATTGGTCTGTAGTTCTTTGCTATTGCTTTACTGCCCCCTTTGTGGAGCGGGGCTATGTCTGTTGTTTTTAGTAGCTGCGGGACGATCCCAGTGTCCATGCTCCCTCTCCATAGGATGTTAAAAGCATGTGATAGGGGCTTCTTGCAGTTCTTGATGAACACGGAGTTTCATGAGTCTGGGCCTGGAGCGGTGTGCATGGGCATGTCATTTATTGCCTTTTCGAAGTCATTTGGCGTCGTGATGATGTCAGAAAGGCATGCGTCTATCAAGTTCTGTGGCACTCTCATAAAAAAATCATTTAGGTTTTCGATTTTCAGTCTGGTTAGTGGCTCGCTAAAGACTGAGTCATACTGGGATTTAAGTAACTCACTCATTTCCTTGCTGTCATCTGTGTAGGACCCATCCGGTTTAAGTAGGGGCCCAATACTGGTTGTTGTTCTCGACTTTGATTTTGCATAGGAAAATAAATACTTAGGGTTTCTTTCAATTTCATTTATGGCTCTTAGTTCTTCCCGTGTCTCTTGATTCCTATAAGATTCCTTTAGTTTTAATTCGATGTTTGCTATTTCTCTGACTAGTGTCTCCCTACGTATTTCAGAGATATTGGCCTCCTGTAGCCGCTCCGTTATTCTGTGCCTTCGCCTGTATAGGGAGCGCCTCTCTCCAGTTTGCATCTTCTCCTCCTTTTCCTTAAGGGAATTTGCCTTGAGCAAACCTCAAGTACCACAGAGTTAATTTGTTTTAGACATAGGTTGGGATCCGTGATGCTTAGGCAATCTTCCCAGTTTATATCATTTAGGACTTGGTTTACTTGGTCCCACCTTATGTTTTTGTTATTGAAGTTGAATTTGGAGAAAGCTCCCTCACGGCTGATCACATTTTGTTGATCTGGGGCTCCCCGCATGCATGTCTGGACCTCTATTATGTTTTGATCTGAGTATATTGTTTTTGATATGATGACATTTCGTATCAGATCATCATTGTTGGTGAAGATGAGGTCCAGCGTATTCTCTAATCTTGTGGGCTCTACTATTTGCTGGTTTAAGGTGAACTTGGTGCAGAGATTTAAGAGTTCATGCATGTGTGAATTTTCATCTGAGCTGCCTCCTGGTGTTATCTCTGCTACCACATTGTTTGCAATGTTCTTCCATTTTAGGTGCCTGAGGTTGAAATCCCCCAGTAGCAAGATGTTGGGGGCAGGAGCTGGAAGATTTTCCAGACAGTGGTCAATTTTCAGAAGCTGTTCCTGGAATTGTTGGGACGTTGCATCCGGGGGCTTGTAGACAACCACGATGACCAGGTTTTGATTTTCGACCTTTATTGCTAATACTTCAACTACATCATTTGAGGCATTTAGTAGTTCTGAACATATAAGTGACTCTGTGATATACAGGCGAACCCCCCCTTTTTGCCTGTTCACTCTGTCACACCTGTATAGGTTGTATAGGGTGCATAATAAACTAGCCACTTCCGTGGCAAAATCTAAAAATCTAACCACACTACATCAGCCGGGACCTAAAATTGTACATTATATTTAAAAAAACAGTAGTTCTGGTAAATTTGATTGGTTGTGGACTGTATGGGTTTTAGGGACTGACTGAAAGGAATGAGAGGAGGAGGGTCCATGACATACCAACATTATAACACATAAATTGGTATAATTAAAGAACTTTGTGTTACCACTTACCAAATTTTCTGTGGAGGTCAATTAATGCAGCTGGATCACCCACAACAACTGTCTTACTATATAGAAACTACACTGGCCAGCTAGAATCTACATACAAAGGCAATAACTTATCTGTGCGTGGTGATGCCTTCTTATCTTCCCCATTCACACGTAATTTCTTGATATCCTGCCAATTTCTTGTCCTCATTTCTTCAGTAAGACCATAATTTACTTATAATCCAAATTTGGAGGCCATAATTCTCTTAAGCCTCAGAAAACGCCGAATTTCTGACACAAATTACAAAGTGTCCTCACTCATTGAATTCCAACATGGCGTCATTCAGTATTTCGCTATTTATCCACCATATTTTGGATGCCAAGCCCATGTTGACACTTTTCAGGTCGCTTTTTTTTTTATCTAGGCTGGAATATTGCTGCACACTAACGGCACCTTTCAAGACAGGTGATATTGCTGAACTAGAAAATGTACAGAGAACCTTCACTGCATGCATAACTACAATAAACCACCTCAATTACTGGGAACGCTTGAAGTTCCTAAACCTGTACTCCCTGGAACGCAGGCGGGAGAGATACATTATTATATACACTTGGAAAATCCTAGAGGGATTAGTACCAAACTTGCACACGAGTGTCACTCCCTACGAAAGCAAAAGACTCGGCAGACGATGCAACATCCCCCCAATGAAAAGCAGGGGTGCCACTAGCACGATAAGAGACAACACAATAAGTGTCAGGGGCCCAAGACTGTTCAACTGCTTCCCAGCATACATAAGGGGGATTACCAATAGAACCCTGGTTGTCTTCAAGCAGGCACTGGACAGGCATCTAAAGTCAGTACCTGACCAGCCGGGCTGTGGTTAGTACGTCGGTTTACGTGTGGCCAGCAGTAACAGCCTGGTTGATCAGGCCCTGATCCACCGCGAAGCCTGGTCACGGACAGGGACGCGGGGGCGTTGACCCCCGAAACCCCCTCTAGGTATTACCCATAGACCAGGTAAACTCCAGGGCCTGGCTAGGCCAGGGTTCGATCTTGGGACTTTTGGTTATAAGCCGAACAGTTTTTTACTGCCCTAATGTAGTGGAAACGAAGGCCATAGAGGAGCTTAAAAATACGTATGACATAGTTATTTTACATTAGTCGATTTCAGGGTAAGAGGAGAAACCAAGAGATAGAGCTCACCAGTATTATTATATCCTTGGGGAGGCGCAAAATCCGTAAGGGGTCATAGTGTGCCAGGGAAAATGAGAGGGAATCACTCGTAATTGAAGAAATGGAAGGGTTAACTCTAATTCCTTGGATCGAGAGCTCTTCACCACTATCAAGGCGCTCCCCATGAAGGGCTCAGCACGGCAAAAAAAAAAAAAAAAGGCTCAAATATAGCGGGAGAGAGAAGATGAGGTGGTCTCCGGCGGGCGCCCCGATGCTCCTCTGTCCCTCACGGAAATAACACTAATTCTTGCAAGAGGCCAGAGATGTTGGTGTTGTCTCCTCGTTTATCATAAGGTTAGTGCCTCGGATATGTCTCCTCCACACATTCTTCAAGTACGGGAGGTTGTGGGGAAAGTGTACAGGTTATAGCGGGGGTTAATATATGACGGAGTGAGACAGTATGGAAGATTTAAGGTGAATTACCCTGGGATGGACAAAGACGTTTCAGTAAACTCTAGCTTCCGTAACTAACTTAAATTGTATTATCTGTGGAATTTTAAGCATGTCTCATTATAGTAACGGTATAATTAGACTTCTAGATGGTTATCGTATCTATTAGAGAGACTAGCGTGTTCAAACACTGTGTAATATGTCAACCTACTGTCTTCAAGGATTTCAGCATTTCTGATCAGGAATTCTGTAGTCCATCTGTGGTATTTGTAGCACAGTCTGCCACGTATTGTGTGTATGGATCTACATCTAAATTGGTATATTAAATGGAATTATCTTTCATGGAGTAGTATAGCATTCAGCTTTCAACCTAAAGATCCAGTTGCAAATAAGTCACATAATTTACCACCAGTGTGTTTATTATACTAATTGTGTTTATTACATTTATTATATAAATGTTTGGTAATCTGTAATACCATGTGTAAGGAATGTGAATAATGCTTATAAGTCACAGTTTAATTTTTTTAGGTTATCATAGGTCAACTGCATAATTTACCACCATTTTATTTTTATAATAATAGTAATAATATTGTGCAAAATCAAATGTACATTGTACAAATGAATATTTCTTTACTTCTGTGTTACCCGGGTTCAATTCTGGGCAGGGTAAGACTTATGGCAAGTCAAACACTTGCTGTCATTGCTCACCTAGCAGTAAATAAATACTTAGTAGCTACCTGACTGCTGTGGCATGCATTCTAGAAAAGGACCACCTAAGAACCCCAATGGAATTTATAAGCCTCACTGACTTTCTTTGATTATTACGTTGAGGGACAACACAATAAGTGTCAGGGGCCCAAGATTGTTCAACTGCCTCCCAGCATACATCAGGGGGATTACCAACAAACCCCTGGCTGTCTTCAAGCAGGCACTGGACAGGCACCTCAAGTCGGTACCTGATCAGCCGGGCTGTGGTTCGTACGTTGGACTGCGTGCGGCCAGCAGTAGCAGCCTGGTTGATCAGGCTCTGGTCCAACAGGAGGCCTGGTCACAGACCAGGCCACGGGGGCGTTGACCCCTGGAATTCTCTCCAGGTAGACTCCAGGTATCAACAATTCGGGGTTAATAGAGTAAAATCTTCAAAGGACTTTGTCAGCACTACTTTCCCTGTATCTTGCTATGCAGTATATCACAAAATATATACAAATTAAAAAAAAATTCTGTAACTCATAAGTAGAGAAAATAATAAGGTATGCAGTGGTCACTAAATTTCTAAGTCACCAATGTCAGTGGGTTATCCAGGTGGTATCTTGGTGGCTCCATAAAAAATAAGCATGAGTTATTCTGCAACTTATTTAAGGTTATTTGGCAACCTATTTAAGGTTTAGTTATACAGTGGTACCTCGGTTAACGATATTTTTTCGTTCCAGAATGCTGTTCAAGTGCCATTACCAAACGAATTTATCCCCATTAGGAATAATGTAAAATAGACTAGTCCTTTTAGAACCCCAAAAATACACTTACAAAAGCATTTAAAAAAATAAACTTACTTAAAAGGGTGAGTTTGGGGACCATCGTTAACCGAGGTACCACTGTATTAGGTTAGGTTAAGTTTTATTAGGTTAGTTCTTGCCAATAAATTTACAAAATTTACATGTGGAAGAACTATTCACCCACAGGGACATCAGGGACGTCTCCTTACTGATCTGTGAGTTGAGAAAGTGAGATCACTGGCAATTAATACTACTGTACCACCAAATCTAAAGTTATGTAACTTAACCAGTTTCCTTTAATGTTGGTGATCTATATTGTTTTTGTGGCAGGAGTTTCATTTTGATGGCAAGGGATTTATTATGTTGATAGGAATATTAAAGAGATGACTGTAACATTAAAGTGGCATTAGGAGTATTAAAGTGTGGACAAATATTTAGCAGTGGTGGTAGGAGTTTTATAGGTGTGACAGGAGTTTAAACTATTGGAAGAAGTTTTAAAATGGTGGTAGAGGTGTTAGGCAATATTTAGGCAAGCAGACTAAAGTGTATGTTGCATGTTGCAGCCAGTATGTTACGAGGCTGAGTCCAGTAATACATTAAATACAGTGGAACCTCCACTAACGAGTTTAATCCGTTCCATGACCTTGCTCGCAACTGGATTTGCTTGTTTGCAGTGGAATTCCAGGCACCATAAAATACTTAAATAATTTCCCTAATATCAACTCTACAGCTTATTTATCTATCACAATTCATCTAATAGGTGTGACAGGAGTTTAAACTATTGGAAGAAGTTTTAAAATGGTGGTAGAGGTGTTAGGCAATATTTAGGCAAGCAGACTAAAGTGTATGTTGCATGTTGCAGCCAGTATGTTACGAGGCTGAGTCCAGTAATACATTAAATACAGTGGAACCTCCACTAACGAGTTTAATCCGTTCCATGACCTTGCTCGCAACTGGATTTGCTTGTTTGCAGTGGAATTCCAGGCACCATAAAATACTTTAATAATTTCCCTAATATCAACTCTACAGCTTATTTATCTATCACAATTCATCTAATATGACATAATAAACAATATTAATAACATAGAAACATGATATATACACTAGAATGACTGAAATATTGCGTATGTGAGTAGTGTTAGTGGAGGCAAAGACAGCAGCCTCCGCCTCCCTGAGCGGCAATGTTTTGATACACACTGCCATCTTGTGGTGGTGATCTGAAACTCACTTATAGTATTATTATTATTATTATTATTATAATTACGTATTATTTATTAGTACGTACATATTCTTATAACAATTTATATTATATTACATATATTATTACGTACAGTGGTCCCTCGACTAACGTAATTACTCTGTTCCAGGAGCTAGTACTTAACACAAAAAATACGTAATTCGAAACCTTATTTCCCATAAGAAATAATGTAAATACAATTAATCCGTTCCACCCAAAAATATTCACATACTAAATAATAAAATACAGATTAATAAATAACATTTACTTACCTTTATTGAAGAGAGTTGCAGGCATCTGGAAGATAGGGAGGATGACAGGGGCAGGGTGTTAGTAGTTGGAAGGGGAATCCCCCTCCAAAATGACTTCAGGTAACAAGTCCTTATCTGGGGTTACTTCCCTTCTTTTTCTTTTAATGCCACTAGGACCAGCTTGAGAGTCACTGGATCCCTACCTCGTGAAATAACTGTCCACAGTCCTCTGTTTCTGGCGACTCTTTTAATATTTTCCTGAAGTGCAACATGGCTCTGTCACTGAAGTGGTTGCACAGATGGCTTGTTTCATCTTGCTCAGGGTGGTGTTTTTCAACAAAACTTTGTAACCTATTCCACATTCCACACATTTCCTTAATCACTGAAGAAGGCACCTCCTTCACTCTCTCTTCCTTCTCCTGTGAAGCAATAACTCAGCTCTGGTCTGATGCTGTTCCAGTTCCAGCTCTTGCATCTCTTCAGTTGTTAGCTCTACCCTGTGCTCCTCCACCAACTCTTCCACATCCTCACCACTCACCTCCAACCCCAGGCTGTTCCCCAATGCCACAATATCTTCCACAAGAGGCACAGGGTCGTCAGGGTCAGGGTCAGCCTCAAATTCTTCAAAATCCCTCTTTTCAACACAATCCGGCCACAGTGGCCTCCAAGCAGAGTTCAAAGTCCTGGAAGTCACTCCCTCCCAAGCCTTACCTATAAGGCCTATGCAAAGGAGGATATTGAAGTGATCTTTCCAGAACTCTCTCAGGGTCAATACAGTGTCTGAGCTCACATCAAAGCACTTCTGAAACACTGCTTTGGTGTACAGTTTCTTGAAGTTTGCAGTGACCTGCTGGTCCATGGGCTGGATGAGAGGAGTGGTGTTAGGAGGCAAGAACTTCACTCTGATGAAATTGAAGTTGTCAGACAACAGCTCTTGCAAGTTGTGAGGATGAGCAGGAGCATTGTCCAGTACCTGGAGGCACTATAGTGGCAATTTCTTTTCCAGGAGGTATTTCTTCACACTAGGGCCAAACACTCCAGTCAACCATTCCACGAAAAAGTCCTTAGTGACCCATGCATTAGTGTTAGCCTTCCAATGCACACACAAATTATTCTCGTTAACATTGTGTTTCTTGAAGGCTCTGGGATTTTCTGAGTGATACACCAGAGAAAGGCTTTACTTTAAAATCACCACTGGCATTGGCACACATCATAAGAGTTAGCCTGTCTTTCATAGGCTTGTGTCCTGGCAGTGCCTTTTCCTCCTGAGTAATGAAGGTCCTGTTGGGCATTTTCTTCCCAAACAGGCCTGTTTCATGACAATTAAACACTTGTTGGGGGAGGAATTCTTCAGCCTCTACGAACCCCTTAAATTCACTCACAAACTTTTCAGCTGCACATTTGTCTGAGCTGGCTGTCATCAACAACTTCTCAACCTCATCCACTGTTTTCGATCTATTTTTCGTTAACATATCAACCCCTTTTGCAACATTAGCTTCCTTGATCTCATTTCTCTTTGCCAGGATAGTGCTGATAGTAGATGGGGTTTTCTTGTACATCCTGGCAAGCTCACTCAGACGTACGCCACTCTCATATTTTTCTACAGTCTCTTTCTTCAGTTCGATGGTGTTCCTCACTCTCTTTACCACAGGGGTGCCACTAGGAAGCTTCTTTGGACCCATGGTGACTTATTTCTTAATGACAATCACTAAACCACCAAAAAATACAACAAAAGTATTGTGAATGTTTGAAAGAGCGCACTGGGTAATGTTCTCTCAATGGTAAACAACAGTCTGCTAGACTGGCATCCTGCGCAGGCGCGGGGCAGGCGGACAGGTCTGGTAAGTTACGCTACACGAGTAAATGTACGCTACACAAGAAAAATATTTTGTGAAAAAAGCTTACATTACACGATTTTTACGTTATATGGAGCTTACGTTAATCGGGGTTCCACTGTATATAATTATATTATACAGTGGACCCCTGGTTTACGTACTGCTCCAAACTCGAACAATTATGTAAGTGTATTTTTGTAAGTGCTTGTGTAAGTGTATTTTTGGGGGTCTAAAAGGACTAATCTAATTCATTCGGTAACGGCACTCGAACAGCATTCTGGAATGAATTATGGCCGTTAACCAGGGGTCCACTGTACATATTATTATTATTATTATTATTATTATTATTATTATTATTATTATTATTATTATTATTATTATTATTATTATTATTATTATTATTATTATTATTATTATTATTATTATTATTATTATTATTATTATTATTATTATTATTATTATTATTATTATTATTATTATTATTACGTACGTATTCTTATAATAATACTCTTGCTTACCATTTGGAATTTTTATTCACACAAAAAATAGAAGATTTACTGTTATGCAGACTACTGCATTATTGTAATAATTGTACAAATAATGTCAACCCATTCACGACTGCATATTGGAATGGCTACTTGGACAGGTATTGGACAGTGACGTCATTTGTTTACTCTTGAACATCGGCAAAAATAAAATATTTCAGCTACTTTGAGCTCAATTTCAAAGTACTTTTCGTTGTGAAAGCAATCAAAATCATATCTATTTCTGTAATATATCTTCCGTTCTATCAATTGAGACAAAAAAAACGAGAATACAACCATAAAAACCATACAAAAATGTATCGCTAAGGGCCGGCCAAGGCTGAGAAGTGAACTCCGTTATTTACAGTCAGATTTCTTTCAATTTTGGTGTACATTAAGAAACATGTTTCTATCATACATTGCCCAAGTTTCAATAAGATAGTCCAACAAACAAATGAGATCCAATTCCCTAAATCAAGAGCAAGAGCCCCTCACCAGCGTCAAGGAACCTCCCTTGAGGCCCGCTCGCATCTGGAAATTTCGCTCGCCTATGGAAGCAAAAAATCGACCGATCGACTGCTTGTATCTGGAAAAACTTGCACGTGGATGTGCTCGTAAGTGGAGGTTCCACTGTATATTTTTGTTAATTTTTAGCTTGTTAGGTAGTGCCTATAGATTACATTGTAGGGTGATACAGAAGATCAGTACTCTAGCTTTTATTGGAAGTGTTTTGAATCTGGGACCTCAGTCATTTTAAATGTGGAGTGATATTTGGAGTGACCAAGGTCCCAAATCCAAATCATTTTCAATACAAATACAAACAAATTATTTCTTTTCTGCAGTATACGGGTAATGTAGTTTTACTTGTAATAAAATATTGTTAGGTGCAAAAGAAAGCCACTAGCATGCACTTTGTCTTTTCCAGCAACCTGATGGTATCATATACCCTTTTTACCACGAGCTTCTGTATGCTAAGGGGAAAGGAAATACTCTGGTAACCTTATTTCGTTTATAAAAATAATTAGCAGGGAGAAATGAATTACTGCAGAAGCCACTATAGTTTTCCCCCAAGGGTACTGGATATGGTAGCCAACAGGTAAATACTGTATATACTTAAAGTTTTAAATGTTTACTTTAAAATACCCTTCAGGAAAAAAACAAGGGTGCTTGGATACTGGTGAAAAGTACTTGATCCAAGGAATTAGAGCTATTCTTCCTTAGATCAAACTAAATTACCCATGCTTCTCTTTATTTCCCAGGTATGTACTGTATTATCATTATGAGTTACCAGTAATAATAATAATAATAAAAATACAGTAATAAAAATTGAAATAAATTTGCATAACCTGAATGAACCTTGTGTAACTATGCTCAACTAACAGACCAACTACTTTAATTCACTTGAGACAATTCACCAGTATTCCCTATTATTAATACAACTGAAACCCTTAAAATATGGTCTGAATTTGATATACATCATCCTGTTAACATTACTTGAATGTAGTTTGCTTAGGGCAGGTTGAAACCCGAGTCTAGAGCAGCCAACTGGATAGTCTTTGGCATTGTTACATCTATCTTCTTTCAGAGTTTTATGATATTTCTCTTTGTACAGGGCAGTTAGAGAGAGCATTGTGTGCCATGACCTAGCCATGACCTCACAGCATTATGATACCAAGTCCTCCCAGCATTTTAACACTCCCAATGACAATACATTCAGCGATTCCCACTGCAGCAACCTTGCACAGACCCAGGGTGAGTGAGTGGAATAACTGTACTTGTACACTAGTTTCAGCAGCAGAGCTATATTCATTTCCCTTCTATAATAACAGCTATTATATAAGTGTTTCTTCTTTTTTGGGTCACCCTACCTTGGTGGGATATTCCCGGTGTGTTAAAAAAAAAAAAATGTTTTTGAAGGTTTTCAACAGTTATAACACACACTATCTCTTGGATCTCTTTGCCTGATACCATTCACACTAAAGAAATATTTTCTTAACAATTTCTACAGTTATTGTAATTTGAAAGTATAATAATTTGTTCTCTCTCATCATGCTTGTACCAAAAAAAGTG
Source organism: Cherax destructor (assembly GCA_009830355.1). Lineage (NCBI taxonomy): Eukaryota > Metazoa > Arthropoda > Malacostraca > Decapoda > Parastacidae > Cherax > Cherax destructor. The sequence continues at coordinate 23,015 of WNWK01013929.1, forward strand.
TCTTTCTTATCTATTTTCTTGTATTCTTTTGTATATGTATACGTACTTGTTTAGTAGGGATTGTGGGGGTTGAGCATTTATAGATATATTCTCTTTCTGTCCTGCCTTCCAATGAGAGCATTTCTACTACAGTACTTTCAGTTTTTCTTTAAACAAGTCACTTGTGCTGCACTATTTTTTTTTATTCTGCCACTGACATTTATTGTATGTTCATTGTACCTGTAAATAACAAACACATAGATAATGTTTTTCTGATGATATTTTATGTATTTATTATTACCCCATGATCTTTCATTCAGGTATTCTCAGGGTTTATTTGACATTAATTTTAAAGGTCCCTATTTGTAATTTCATGTCTTGATCAGATATTATTTCTATAATGAAATCTTTCATCCATTTATTCACTTGTGCTTAATCTGTCCAAGTTTTTACAGATTTCTGTTTTACCTGATATTTTTGTAATATGCAAACTTATTTATATCCTCTTTTATTTCCTCTGGCAAAGCATTAATGTAAATTAGAAACATTATCAGAGTGAACACTGATCCTTGTTGTGTCTTACTAGTGATCTTTTTATTAATGTCTTTTCATTCTTTTATCATGTAACTGGCCTCATTTCTCTTGCAAAACATCTTTCATTTCATTTACATGATGTTTTGAATTACAGTGGACCCTCAAGTTTCATGATTAATCCGTTCCAGAGAGTCCGCCGAAAGGCGAAATTCATGAATGGCGAAACCATTTTCCCCATAAGAAATAATGGAAATCCAATTAATCCGTTTCAGACACCCAAAAGTATTAAGAAAAAATAATTTTTTTAGAGATTAAATATAGATTTACATACAGAAAACAATGACAAATAAATATAAAGCACTAATAAAATGGATAAATGAACATTTAAATTAACATCACACTTACCTTTATTGAAGACTTGTTGGTGTATGGAACACGGGTAGGAGGGGAGAGGGAGGAGAGAGGGAGGCGAGGTTTATTATGCTTCAATATGATGCTAATATCATCTCTATGGCTTATTTATCACAATTCATCTAATATGACATATTAAACAATATTAATAACACAGAAACATGATATATACTCTAGAATGAATAAAATATGCCATTACGAATATGAGGAGTTTATAAGAGCCACTGAGAGAAGCCGTACATATTAGTGGTAGTGGAGGCAGCATCAGAAGCCACCACCACTATTCACACTGAAACAATGTACGTAATTTATAAATAAGAAATATTTACACTTTAATTTATAAATAAGAAATACAGTGGTACCTCGAGTTACGATGGTCCCCGAAATCGCCCTTTTATGTAAGTTTATTTTTTTAAATGCTTTTGTAAGTATATTTTTGGGGGTGTAAAAGGACTAGTCTATTTTACATTATTCCTTAAGGGGATAAATTCGTTTGGTAATGGCACTTGAACAGCATTCTCGAACGAAAAAATATCGTAACTCGAGGTACCACTGTATTTACACTTTATAAATAAGAAGTATTTACACTTACCTTGGAGGAGATGTTAGTTTAATTAGTTTGATGGAGGAGATGCTGGCAGAGGTTTAGGGTGGTGGAAGATAGCAGGGCGGCGTATGTTCAGTGGCTCTATATTCCTCCAACAACATTGGAGAGTTACTTTCGTTTCCTTTTTCTATCGCTTAACTTACTTGCTACACTTTATTGCTGGCTGGCGCTATAGCCTTTATTGACTCCTGCTGCTTTAGTATCGTACATATTGTAGAATCACTGAAGAAGGCACATTCTCCCCTCTCTCTTCCTCCTCCACTTTGGTACTTTGCTACGAGTTTTTTCTTGAATTCTATCGTGTTTCTCTCCTTCTTTACCAAAAGACTGGCACTAGGAGCTTTCTTTGGGCCCATGGTGGCTTATTTAGCAGTTGTAAGCGCAAAAAACAATGGATTATTATGAAATGTATCGTATGAACCCGTGGGGTCACTCGCCCATAATCAATGCCACACTGACTGTGGTGGTCAGAGGCAGGCTGGCTTTGTTTACGGCCTGACGCTGGGAGAAGGGCCGGACGCGTACCATACTACCGCTGAATCTCAAAAAAAATCATGAACCTCGAGTATTTTTTGCTGAAAAAAGGCGCTGAAACTCGGAGGTCCACTGTATAAGAAACTAGTTTCTGTAAAGGGTTACGTGAATCACTTTTGCAGTACAGTGGTCCCTCGTGTTTCGGTGATTCCGACTATCGGTGATTTTGAGTTTCGAGCGCTTTTTTCGGTCAATGTTTCCCTCGTCTATCGGTCATTCCCTCGACTATCGGTCTGTACCAGACCTGTCCGCCTGCCCGCGCTTGCGAGCCTCGCCACGCAGGACACCAGTCTAGCGTTGTTTACCATTGAGAGAACAATACCCAGCGTGCTCTTTCAAACATTTCACAATAAATTTATTCTGTTTATTGCTGGTTTAGTGATTGTCACTGTGAAATAAGTCACCATGGGTCCAAAGAAGCTTCCTAGTGGCACCCCTGTCGTAAAGAAAGTGAGGAACACCATCGAAGTGAAGAAGGAGATTGTAGAAAAATATGAGAGTGGCGTACGTGTGAGTGAGCTTGGCAGGATGTACGTACACCAAAAACACATCTACTATCACCTCTATCCCGGCAAAGAGAAAAGAAATCAAGGGAGCTAATGTTGCAAAAGGTGTTAATATGCTAACGAAAAATAGATCGAAAACAGTGGATGAGGTTGAGAAGTTGTTGGGGATGTGGATCAATGAAAAACAGATAGCGGGTGATAGTATTTCCACGGTGATAATTTGTGAAAAGACAAGGCAGTTGCACGCAGATCTTGTCAAGACAATGCCTGGAACCAGTAGTGATGTGAGTGATTTTAAAGCCAGCAAAGGCTGGTTTGAGAGATTTAAGAAACGTAGTGGCATACACAGTGTTGTGAGGCATGGTGAGGCAGCCAGCTCAGACAAACGTGCAGCTGAAAAATTTGTGCAGGAATTCAAGGGGTTCGTAGACACTGAAAAATTCGAACCCCAACAAGTGTTTAATTGTGATGAAACAGGCCTGTTGTGGAAGAAAATGCCAAACAGGACCTTCATTACTCAGGAGGAAAAGGCACTGCCAGGACACAAGCCTATGAAAGACCGGCTAACTCTCATGTTGTGTGGTAATGCTAGTGGGGATTTTAAAGTGAAGCCTTTACTGGTGTATCACTCTGAAAATCCCAGTGTTCAAGAAACACAATGTTAACAAGAATAATTTGTGTGTTTATTGGAAGGCTAACACCAAGGCATGGGTCACGACGGCAATTTTCGTGGAATGGCTCACTGGAGTGTTTGGCCCCAGTGTGAAGAAATACCTCCTGGAAAAGAAATTGCCACTCAAGTGCCTCCTGCTACTGGACAGTGGTCCTGCTCATCCTCACAACTTGAAAGACTATTTGTCTGACAACTTCAGTTTCATCACAGTGAAGTTCTTGCCTCCTAACACCACTCCTCTCATCCATCCCATGGACCAGCAGTGTTTGAAAAGTGCTTTGAAGTGACCTTGGACACTGAGTTGACCCTAAGAGAGTTCTGGAAAGATCACTTCAATATCCTCCATTGCATAGGCCTTATAGGTAAGGCTTGTCAGGGAGTGACTTCCAGGACTTTGAACTCTGCTTGGAGACCACCGTGGCTGGATTGTGTTGAAAAGAGGGATTTTGAAGGATTTGAGGCTGACCCTGACCCTGACGACCCTTTGCCTGTTGTGGAAGATATTGTGGAATTGGGCAAGTCACTGGGGTTGGAGGTGAGTGGTGAAGATGTGGAAGAGTTGGTGGAGGAGCACAGGGTAGACCTAACCACTGAAGAGCTGAAAGAGCTTCATCAGGAATAACATCAGACAACATTTAAGGAAATTGATTCAGAGGAGGAGGATGGACAGGGTGAGGTAACTTCTTCAGAGATTAAGGAAATTTGTTCTATGTGGACTAAGGTGCAGACATTTGTTGAAAAACACCACCCTGAGCAAGCTGAAACAAGCCATATCTGCAACATGTTCAGTGACAGAACCTTGTCCTACTTCAGGAAAATGTTAAAGAGGCGCCAGAAACAGAGCACTCTTGACAGTTACTTTTTGAGGCAGGGGTCCAGTGACTCGAGCTGGTCTTAGTGGCATTAAAAGACAAAGAAGGGAAGTAACCCCAGAGAGGGACTTGTTACCTGAAGTACTTATGGAGGGGGATTCCCCTTCCAAACACTAACCCCTCCCCCTGTCCTCCTCCCTATCTTCCATATGTGAGATAGGGGTAAATGAGTGAGTGATAAAGGGAAAGGAGAGCTGGTTGTGGAACATAGTACCTTATCTTGGATAGTATTCCTACGGTCTTGGAGACTTTCTTGGAAATTTGTTGTGTATGTGTCTTAAATTTGAGGCCACTGTCAAGGTGGATTCCTAAGAATTTTCCCTCTGTGAGTTTTGTGACAAGTGATCCGTTTATCATTATGTTAAGTGGAACATTTGTAGCTCTGTTCCCACACTGAATGAAATAGGTTTTGTCAACATTGAGGGTAAGCTTGTTAGTCATCATCCAAGTAGATATTTTCTGTAATTCAGCATTTACAGTGTTGGCTAGTGTGACTGGGCATGGGTGAGAGATGTATGTAGTGTCATCTGCAAATAATATGGGTTTGAGTAGTTGAGATGCATTTGGTAGGTCGTTTATGTAAATGAGAAAGAGAAGTGGGCCAAGAACACTTCCCTGTGGGACACCAACTGTAATTGTTTGTGTGGAAGAGTTAGCTCCATTTGTGGACACATATTGGCTTCTGTCGCTAAGGTATGACTTTAGGTAGTTGAGGGAGTGCCCTCTTATACCATAGTATGATAATTTTAGATGTAACAGATCATTGTCAACTGTATCAAAAGCTGTACGTAAATCAATGAAGATTCCCAGTGGGATTTCTTTATTTTCAAGAGCGGTGTATATTATTTCTAGCATGTGTATGATTGCATCATTTGTGTTTTTATTAGGCCTGAAACCAAACTGACAGGGGTTGAGTATGTTGTGGGAGATGAGGTACGAATAGATTTGCCTATGAATTAACTTTTTAAAGATTTTGGAGAGAAGGGGTAAGTTAGATATTGGCCTATAGTTATTTAGGTCTACTTGATCTCCGCCTTTATGTATGGGGGTAACCCTCGCTATTTTGAGTATTGATGGGAAGGTGGAGGATTCAGTGGATTTGTTAAAGAGTGTTGCAATAATTGGTGATAGTACTTTAGAAGCTTTTTTGTATATACAAGGGGGTAAGTTATTTATAATAATAATAATAATAATATTTTTATTTGGACATGATACAAAGAATTACATTTGGTTATTGAGATTACATGAGGTGTACATGCCAAAAGCCCCTACTATGCAGGGCATTTTGGGCAGACTTAAAATTAACTTAAAACTAAATTGTAAGAATTTTTGTAGATAGTATACAATGAGTAAAGGTGAGTATTTAAGCTATGAAATTTGAACATAGTTTAGACATGACATTTTTTAAACAGTTTTGTACTTTTGTCTTCATTATAAAATTAATTAAATCAGATTAAACAAATTAAAGCAATAATAATAATAAAATAATAAAAAGTTATGGTTGATAATTTATAAAATAAGTAAAGTTGCATATCTAAGTTATAAAGTTTGAATATAAGTTGAACATATCAATTAATTGTAGCAATTTATTGTAGCAATGCAACTAATTGAGTGAGATAACAATTTAAAACAATTGCATTGCAGTTAGTTTACGTGGTCATTATAATGTAAGTGCTGTGGGAATAATTAGCTAAGTATGTATTATTCATAACAGGTTTTAAATTCATAACAGGTTTTAAATTTAGATCTCCTGCCTTGTTTTTTAATGTGTTAATAACAAGTGAGATTTCCATTGGGTTGGTCGGAGCTAGGAATGGTGTAGTTGGGTAGCCTCCAGTGAGGTAAGCATTAGGTGGAGTGTTTGAACTTGGAATTTTGCTTGCCAACTTTTTTCCTATTGTCGAGAAGAAAAGATTTAGTCTGTTTGCTGTTTCAGTTGGTGGGAGCAGGGGTTCATCTGGGTTTGTCAGTTTGATTGTTATGTTTCTGGATACTTTTTTAGTTCCTAGAATTTCAGATAGGGTTTTCCAGGTCTTTTTCATATCACCTCTTAAGTTATTTAATCTGTTCTCATAATACAATTTTTTTGACCTTATCAGGCTGGTTAGGTTTGATGAGTACCGTTTTGTTTGTTCTCTTGTTATTTGACCCATTCTGTACTGTTTTTCATATAGGTGTTTTATATTAATGGATTTGAGAATGTTGGGTGTTAGCCAGGGATTGTTTAGTCTCTTAGCTGTGATCTGTTTAGTTTTTTTAGGGCAATACATGTTATAGAGGTATTGAGTCTTTTTTAGAAAATTATTAATACATATGTCAGTATCTGTATAGGTGTCTAACTCGGTTTGCCAGTCGATGCTCGACATAGCTGTTATGAAGTTATTAAGAGCTGCCTCATTATGTAGTCTGAAAGTAACTTTAGTAGTCTCTTGGGGTAATGTACCTAGGTTGGTTATGAGAAAGGTAGGGTAGTGGTCTGTGGTATTATCTGGAAGTATGCCTGATTTTTAGAGGGGATATGGTGTTAGTCCAGATGTGGTCTAATAGGGAGGCACTAGTTTCAGAGATTCTTGTTGGTTTTGTTACTGTTGGTAGAAGCAAGCAGTTGCTCATAGTGTTTGTGAATTCAGTTACTTGTGGGTCCTGATCTTGTAGGAGATTGATATTGAAGTCTCCTGTTAGTATTAAGTGGTCTTTGTTCATGTGTGCATCAGTAATCATACTTCCTAATTTTTCACTAAATTGGCTAATATTTGATTGTGGTACTCTGTAGATGTTTATCACTGTGAGAGGTTTTTGTAGGTACAGTGGTACCTCGACTTACGATGGTCCCCAAACACACCCTTTTATGTAAGTTTATTTTTTTAAATGCTTTTGTAAGTGTACTTTTAGGGGTCTAAACAGACTAGTCTATTTTACATTATTTCTTAAGGAGATAAATTCGTTTGGTAATGGCACTTGAACAGCATTCTGGAATGAAAAAATATCGTAAGTCGAGGTACCACTGTATTTTGATTTAAACTTAGCTATTAAATATTCTCCATGTTCATCTCTTGTGCAAGTATTGTTGATACATTCAAGCTGGTCTGAATAGTAAATAGTTGTGCCACCCCCTTGTTGGTCTGGCCTATAGTTGTGTATGGCTGTGTAACCAGGAATAAGTAAGTAAGTAAGTTTATTCAGGTATACACAAATACAGTTACATAGATTATCATACATAGCAGCATATGTGTAGAAAACCTAGGATAACCCAAAAAGTCAGACAGAGTGACTTATTTCTATTGGGGTCCATTAATGGCATAGATATCTGTAGTATTAGGCTTTAGCCAGGTTTCAGTGAGAGCAATGATGGACATATTGGCCTGCAGGGAATTTAATAATGCTATGAGGTCATCGTAATGCTTGCTTAAAGATCTGATATTGTAATTAAAGATAGTTATGTTATTGTTGACTCTTGAGTAGTGCTTTTGCTTGTTCTGCTGTGTAACAATTACAGTTGTTGTTAGGGTCATGTAGGTCATTTAACCCTTTCGGGGTTATGGTCGTACAAGTACGTTTTACGCGCTGTGGTTATTGACGTACTAGTACGCACAAATTCTAGCGCCTTCAAATTAAGCGCGAAATGGCTGGTAGGCCTAGTGGTGAGAGAATGGGTCTGCGTGGTCAGTGTGCGCAGTAGGAAAAAATCGGGGACCCAGTGGTGCATTGTGGGAACGCCATGTTAGTACACTCTGATCACCATGCCTGGCGGTAAGAAACTCCTCACTCCTCGGCGAATTGGAACACTTTTGTTCCTCAGTGACAGTTCTAACACCGATGGGAGTGTCAGTGGTGATGAGTTTGAAGGTTTCGAGGAGGTTGTGACCGAAACTAATGACCATAATACCGGTAATATTGAGGAAAACCCAGATGACCCTCAGCCGTCCACCTCCGGTGTTGTGGCATCTTGTTCACGCTCAATTGTTCCAGGACGAAAGAGGAAACTGTTATTTACTCATATCCCAGACTCTGATGTGAGCAATGGTGATGATAGTGATAGTGAATATGAACTCTAAGCTCTTCAAAACAGTTCCAGTAGCGAGAGTGGAGCAGAATATTCTCCAGTGAAGCGTCAGTATATACGACGGTATATGCGCTCTGGTAGCGTGCCATATGCTGTTCCAAGGGGAAGGAGTACATCTCGGAGTACATCCTGTGGGCGTACAACAGGAAGTGATAGTGAAAATGAAGACGATAGTGTTGCAATTGGAATGAGAAATGTGCATGCATCTGGTAGTGGTAGTGGTGCCAGGCGCGAGGCACCATCAGTGGACCATGCTGGCACCGACGCCGCTGAGTCAGCTCAGCTACAACAAAGCCAACCCTCACCCACCCACCAACCCCCACAACCACAACCTCCACTTCCACAACCCCCACAACCACCTGTAAATATCCAGTACCCACCAGCAGACTGCACCTGGGATTGGCAGGATGCTGACAATTTTATTCCCAATCCCCATCAGTTTGATGAAAGTCCAAGTGGAATACGCCCATCTTGTCCACTTGGGAACAATGCCAGTGAACTGGAATGTTTCGAGTTATTTTTTGACGATCCCCTGATGGAAATTATTGTCAGGGAAAGCAACAGATACTATGAGTACACCATGGCAAACACAATACTTTCACCAACATCACGCCTCAACAGGTGAAAAGAGGCAACTGTGGCTGAGATGTACTTGTTCTTTGCCACACCAGACCGCCTGATTGCAACACCAGGTTTCAGTGATATAATATCAGTGAATCGATTTGTGCTACTGCTAAGGATTCTTCACTTTTCAGACAAAACCAGGCCTGACAGAAACGACAGGTTATACAAGATTAGGAATGTGTTTCTGTATCTGAAAGAGAAATTCAATATGCATTTTTATCCCTTCAGGAAGCTTGTTATTGACGAGTTACTGATTCTTTTCAAAGGTAGACTGTCGTTCAAGCAGTATATACCAAGCAAGAGGAAACGCTTTGGTATAAAGTTGCTTGTGCTTTGTGATTGCTACACCTGGAGTCTACCTGGAGAGAATTCCAGGGGTCAACGCCCCTGCGGCCCGGTCCGTGACCAGGCCTCCTGTTGGACCAGAGCCTGATCAACCAAGCTGTTACTGCTGGCCGCACGCAGTCCAACGTACGAACCACAGCCCGGCTGGTCAGGTACCGACTTTAGGTGCCTGTCCAGTGCCTGCTTGAAGACAGCCAGGGGTTTGTTGGCAATCCCCCTGATGTATGCTGGGAGGCAGTTGAACAATCTTGGGCCCCTGACACTTATTGTGTTGTCCCTCAACGTGCTAGTGGCACCCCTGCTCTTCATTGGGGGGATGTTACATCGCCTGCCGAGTCTTTTGCTTTCGTAGGGAGTGATTTTTGTGTGCAAGTTTGGTACTAAGCCCTCGAGAATTTTCCATGTGTATATAATAATGTATCTCTCCCGCCTGCGTTCTAGAGAGTACAGGTTTAGGAACTTCAAGCGTTCCCAGTAGTTGAGGTGGTTTATCGCACTTATGCGTGCCGTGAAGGTTCTCTGCACATTTTCAAGGTCAGCAATTTCACCCGCCTTGAAAGGTGCCGTTAGTGTGCAGCAATATTCTAGCCTAGATAGAACAAGCGATCTGTAAAGTGTCAACATGGGCTTGGCATCCGGTTTTGAAGGTTCTCATTATCCATCCTGTCATTTTTCGAGCAGATGCAATTGCTACTTTGTTATGGTCCTTGAAGGTGAGATCCTCTGACATGATCACTCCCAGGTCTTTGACATTAGTTTTTCGCTCTATTGTGTGGTTGGAATTAGTTTTGTACTCCGATGAGATTTTAATTTCTTCACGTTTTCCGTATCTGAGTAATTGAAATTTCTCATCATTGAACTTCATATTGTTTTCTGCAGCCCATTTAAAGATTTGGTTTATGTCTGCTTGGAGTCTAGCCGTGTCTTCAACGGTGGACACTGTCATACAGATTCGGGTGTCATCTGCAAAGGAAGACACAGCACTGTGGCTTATATCCCTGTCAATATCTGATATGAGGATGAGGAATAGGATGGGAGCAAGTACTGTGCCTTGTGAACAGAGCTTTTCACAGTAGCTGCCTCAGACTTTACTCTGTTGACTACTACTCTTTGTGTTCTACATGTTAGGAAATTATAGATCCATCTACCAACTTTTCCTGTTATTCCTTTATCACGCATTTTGTGTGCTATTACACCATGGTCACACTTGTCAAAGGCTTTTGCAAAATCTGTGTATATAACATCTGCATTCTGTTTATCTTCTAGAGCATCCAGGACCTTGTCGTAGTGGTCCAGTAGTTGGGACAGACAGGAGCGGCCTGCTCTAAACCCATGCTGTCCTGGGTTGTGCAATTGATGGGTATCAAGATGGGTGGCGATCTTGCTTCTTAGAACCCTTTCAAAGATTTTTATGATATGGGACGTTAGCGCAATTGGTCTGTAGTTCTTTGCTATTGCTTTACTGCCCCCTTTGTGGAGCGGGGCTATGTCTGTTGTTTTAAGTAGCTGTGGGACGATCCCAGTGTCCATGCTTCCTCTCCATAAGATGTTAAAAGCATGTTATAGGGGCTTCTTGCAGTTCTTGATGAACACAGAGTTCCATGAGTCTGGGCCTGGAGCAGAGTGCATGGGCATGTCATTTATTGCCTTTTCGAAGTCATTTGGCGTCGTGATGATGTCAGAAAGGCATGCGTCTGTCAAGTTCTGTGGCACTCTCATAAAAAAATCATTTAGGTTTTCGATTTTCAGTCTGGTTAGTGGCTCGCTAAAAACTGAGTCATACTGGGACTTAAGTAACTCACTCATTTCCTTGCTGTCATCTGTGTAGGACCCATCCCGTTTAAGCAGGGGCCCAATACTGGTTGTTGTTCTTGACTTTGATTTTGCATAGGAAAAGAAATACAGTGGTACCCCGACTTACGATATTTTTTCATTCCAGAATGCTGTTCAAGTGCCATTACCAAACGAATTTATCTCCATAAGAAATGATGTAAAATAGACTAGTCCTTTTAGACCCCCAAAATTACACTTACAAAAGCATTTAAAAAAATAAACTTACATAAAAGGGTGTGTTTGGGGACCATCGTAAGTCGGGGTACCACTGTACTTTGGGTTTCTTTCAATTTCATTTATGGCTTTTTGTTCTTCCCGTGTCTCTTGATTCCTGTAGGATTCCTTTAGTTTTAATTCAATGTTTGCTATTTCTCTGACTAGTGTCTCCCTACGTATTTCAGAGATATTGGCCTCCTGTAGCCACTCCGTTATTCTTTGCCTTCGCCTGTATAGGGAGCGCCTCTCTTTTTCTAGTTTGCATCTTCTCCTCCTTTTCCTTAAGGGAATTTGCCTTGAGCAAACCTCGAGTACCACAGAGTTAATTTGTTCTAGACATAGGTTGGGATCCGTGATGCTTAGGCAATCATCCCAGTTTATATCATTTAGGACTTGGTTTACTTGGTCCCACCTTATGTTTTTGTTATCGAAGTTGAATTTGGAGAAAGTTCCCTCGCGGCTGATCACATTTTGTTGATCTGGGGCTCCCCGCATGCATGTCTGGACCTCTATTATGTTGTGATCTGAGTATATTGTTTTTGATATGATGACATTTCGTATCAGATCATCATTGTTGGTGAAGATGAGGTCCAGCGTATTCTCTAATCTTGTGGGCTCCACTATTTGCTGGTTTAAGGTGAATTTGTTGCAGAGATTTAAAAGTTCATGCATGTGTGAATTTTCATCTGAGCTGCCTCCTGGTGTTATCTCTGCTACCACATTGTTTGCAATGGTCCTCCATTTTAGGTGCCTGAGGTTGAAATCCCCCAGTAGCAAGATGTTGGGGGCAGGAGCTGGAAGATTTTCCAGACAGTGGTCAATTTTCAGAAGCTGTTCCTGGAATTGTTGGGACGTTGCATCTGGGGGCTTGTAGACAACCATGATGACTAGGTTTTGATTCTCGACCTTTATTGCTAGTACTTCAACTATATCATTTGAGGCATTTAGTAGTTCTGAACATATAAGTGACTCTGTGATATACAGGCCAACCCCCCCTTTTTGCCTGTTCACTCTGTCACACCTGTATAGGTTGTAGCCCGGGATCCATATTTCATTGTCCAATTGATCTCTTATGTGGGTCTCTGTGAAAGCGGCAAACATATCGTTTGACTCTGTAAGCAGTCCACGAATAAAAGGTACCTTGTTGTTTGTTGTTGGCTTTAGACCCTGTATATTAGCAAAGATGAATGTAGTTGGATTGGTGGTATTGGTGGTATGGGGGGGTCTTTTTTTCCTGGCTCTAATATCTGTTGTAATGGAGTGGAGGTCACTGACTGTGATTCCACTCCAGAAATGCTTTCAGTTGGTGTACAATTTCTGTCATTTCCTGCCAGCTTTTTTTCCTTCCTGGCACTAAAAAACCTCTCTCTCCGGAGTGGCTGTGGCTACCCAGATTTTGCCATGGTCTGGATGGTCTGTGTCGCCTCGTACCCTTTAGGTGGTATGCCTGGCAATATAAGTTATAGCACTGTCTTTCCTGAATTGATGTGTGGCACATTTCAGGGTGGAAAAACTTACAGGACGGGAGGTTGCATTTGCCTGTTTTCATATGGTCACGGCATTTTCTGGGGTGATCATAATTGCATGACCCATCTGATTTCCCAGATTTTCCATGCCTGCAGATACCAAGTGCATAGTATTCACATAGGCCTGGTTTCCGTTTGCCCTGTGACTGTTTTCCCCATTGGTGGGTGTGTTCCTGTCTCGTGTCTGCCTTCGTTACTGGTGCTAACAATAGAGTCTTCAACTTTTTCCGGTAATTTATCTTCAGTATTTCCCTGGGCATCCCCTTGTTTACTATCTACTGTGGTATTGCTAGTTTGTACCACTGTTTTGTGTGTCCTTGTCTACACCTGTTTCCCCATCATTTATTTCACTAGAGTTACTGTCCCTCTTCAGGTCACCATCATTTATTTCTCCATTCTTAAATATATTGGGTATCATTTCAACATCTGTACCAGGGGCAGTAGCACCATCTGGCCCTGATTTTTTACTTTCCCAACTGTTATAGAAAGCTGTCATGTTTTTTATGAAGTCCGATTTGGTGTTGTCATCCTTTAATATCGATGTGATTTTATTCCACAGTTCGGTCTCATTTGGACATACCCAAAAACACTTCCCTTGTTTAATATCTCGGGTAGTAGAGTGTTGAATGCCTACACAAGGGGTGTGGCAGTATTTACCACAAAAGTTGCATGTAATCCATGCAGAGGAACGTTTGGTTGTTTGGTTGCATATTATACAGGGTTTCATGATTGATGGTTGTTGGTTGCTTTACTGTATATTCTACTAATAGGTTCCCTGAAGTGGTGATTCGTCTATTTGTATCGTATCTATTTTATTTGCATGTGTAAGTGGTTGGACAATCTTATCTCTAAGTTTTGTTATTGTTTGGGAAATTGATAAGGTCCCCTAAAACTCCGTCCGCTTATTGAATCCGGACAGTGATACCAGTTTGAATCCGGTCAATGGTTCCCTTATTTCTTGGATCTGACGAGATCCAGTGTCACTTATTTAATGAATCCTGTAGGGATTGTTTGTGTTATGCGAGACAGGCCACTGGAAGATGATTTAAACAGAGTAATATTGATCGGTATGGTACAAAAGTATAACTTGCGTGTTGGAGATAAAAACCAGTCCTTCTGCAGCTCCTACTGTATGGCGGCGGTACCTCTGGCACCCTGGTTTACCTCTGGTACCCTGTTTACTTCTGGCACCCTGGTAAACCTCACCCCGCTTTAACACCTGGGTTTCCGTGCACTTATGATTCACTCTACTGGGGTTAGTTTTTGTTTTGTTTTTTCTACTCCACAACACTGCTGTTTTTTCTATGATGACTGGAATATATACGGACTTATGTTGGTGAAAACGTTCACTGACAACTCACAACTCGACACTTGTTTATCGTATTTTTCAGCTGGACAAATTACGTATTTCCTCAGGATTGTGCACCTTTTCGTATTTCATAGATTTTTATATCAATGTAATCACTAGATTTTGGTCAGGTATACTAACAGTTTAAAATTATCAATACACGACTTGCGTGGTAAGGATCCGGCGGCCGCTGGCAACTGATTTCAAAACACGAAACTCGTTAGGCCTAACACTTCCGCCTTTGTTTCCACTTTAGCATCTATTAACTTATCTGTATACTACGGCACCACTGATATATTCACTATACAGATCTATCTTCACTTTATTTTCAGGGAGACTTTCCCTCCTCTGACAAATAAACGTTCTGTTTTGTTATTTCACACGGCACTTAAGTTCCCCTCTGGCTTTATGGCACTATGTTCTGGCACACTAATTCCCTTGTTTTTGACTCTTATAAGTGTTTTTCTGCCTGGTTTGTTGCGAGCACTGGAGGGATGTACCTTATAAGATCACTGGCACAGTTTTAAGGTTCTAGCACGTAAAGGAGACCGCGAAAAACATGAAAAAACACGGAGCAAGACGGACGCGTGTACAGGCCTAACACCCAGGGGTATTGTATTGGATATTATTGTGTACACTGGAAGTAATACATTGAAAGATATCAGGAAGTTACTGGGTATCTCTGGTGATGTGGTTAGAACAATGAAGGAACCATATCTTGGCAAGGGGCATATATTATATACTGATAACTTGTACACGAGCCCCTCCCTCAGTGATTTTTGCGAGTGAACATGACAGATGTGTGCGGTATAGTTCGTGCAAATTGTAAGCATATGCCTAGGTTCAATGCTGGCACTTGTAGAGGTGAGGTGCAGGCGTTTGCTGCCAATGACATCATGGCATTTTGGTGGCATGACAAACGAGATGTCATACTGTTGTCATCAATTCACCCTAACGAAATGACAAACACTGGCAGGCTGCATAGAGAGACCAATGAACCCATTCTAAAACCTGCAGCTGTGATGGATTACACGCTCAATATGCGCTTAGTGGACAAATGTGACATGCAAATTGGGTTTGCTGATTGTGTTCGCAAGAGTTACAAGTGGTACATAAAACTCTTTTTTTCACATTCTGGACATTACCATGCTCAATGCTTATAATATTTATAAGTTGAAGACCACAAACAAACCACCATATGGTGAATTTTGTTTGTCATCAGACAAATAATATTCAAGTACCAAGGAGCAACACCTGCAATAGAAACCCGCCCAACACCAGGTTATCAACACCTACCCTCTCGTCTGAGGCCTGGTGGTGAACACTTCCTAACAAAACTGCCTGCTACTGCTTGCAAGAAAAAGGCTCAGAGGAGGTGTTTTGTCTGTACACATACAAAAAAACGCCCACAACAACGCAAAGACACTCATTTTATGTGTGTGGAATGTAAAACACCACTGTGCATGGAACCATGTTTCAGAGACTTCCACAGGCTGCAGAACTTCTAGAAACATGTCCAGTGACTATATATATGTACATATTGAACAATGAAAAGAAACAATATTTGTTATTGTGAATAACTGTAAATAAGTTGTGTAAACAAAATAGTGATAAGAAAATTTATGTAATGATTGTGAAATACTTAGCGAGTGAATATTTGAAAAACAGCACTTATATTGGTCTCACAGGCCATAAAAGTTATTTGGAAAAAAAAAATTGATACGAAAACAACTTCAAGAAAGAAAAAAGAAAATTACCGGCCAACTGGCAGTCACCGATGTTGCCGGCACCAGTTCATTTTTCGTCAACTTCAATCCTCCATAGCTCAGTGAGTATTGATCGCAAAAATGTAATTTTTAGCCTTTTAGATTTAGAAAAAAAAAACTATCATTTCATAAGAATTTTTTTTTTTTTTTTTAAATTCATGGACCCTGAGAACGAGTTTCAGAGAGACCCCTTGGACCCCCAAAGGGTTAATAAGAAGTTGATGTCAGGATCAATGTTTGGGTTCATAATAATGAGTGATTCTATAATTAGACTTAAGAATAGGACAAGTAAATAGTTCTTGGCACGTGAATTTGTACCTTAGTTATTTTTACAAATGCAATTAAATGAACTATTGTAGTTATTCTAAAGCTAGAAATAAAGGAGCTAGGGAAATAATAGCAAACAATGAAAGTAAAACAATTTATTATACACAAAAAAAACTTGCCAAACCACCTACTCTCACTACTACCCAAACATGATGACCTTACCCTGTCACCACCTGTCTCATACTAACTTTCCAACACCTCATCTGCTCCTGTGCTTGGCCACTCTGCCATGACATTATGTATGGAGCGTTTTTTTTATAAAATATTTTAACACAGCACACTGCATAACAACTAGTACCTATGAGTTTAGTGAGCACAAATCCTGCCATACTACCTTGTTAGAATTTTGTGTAACACTGATGCCTCTTTGATTTTTAAATTCATACAGTATGGCTTTATCAACTATAACCCATCTTTTTCAGCCTTTGTCCTTCCTTAACACCACCACTTCTTCCCCAATCTCTCTCTCTCTTGTTTTCCCTCTGCCTTGTGGGTTTAATACTTTCCATGAATATAGTAATTGTATGTAAAGCTGTTGGATGTCAGGTAGAATTGGGTGGGGAAAGGAGAATGCATATTTTTAAACTGTCCAACACTGATCCACACATGAGGTACAAGCCAGGTTCATAAATTATGGTTCACTGGTTTGTGGAGAGGCAAAGTGAGGGATGAAGCATGAGTAACAAAAGTAATAAGTCCAAAAGTGATCACTACTAAGACCCATGCTGTAACTGAATGTCATTGTATATGGGTGTTGCAAAACTCTTGAGGATACGAGAGGACAGACAAAATGAAAATGCAGTAGGACAAAAAGAAACTGCAGGAGGAAGAGGATGGAAAGAAACTGCAAAAAGAGGATGACAAAAAGAATCCATAGGGTGAGGACAAAAAGAAACTGTGGGAGTACTTAGATAAAGTACATGAATGATGATAATAGGAACCATAAAATATGTAATTGGTGGCCTGGGTGGGAAGCAACTTTGGGTATTGTACAGAGAAAAGAACTTGGGTTGACATAACACCTACTGTAATTTCTCTCCTGAGGTGCATACAAACCAGATACATAACAACAGCAGCCTTTGCATGACTGACAAATGTATGAAACATCTTCAGGAACCTAAAAGGGAAGGCATCAGCCAATAGTCGAGCACATGAAGAAGCTTGAGAAAATCACAGGTTTGCAGCCAGGTTGCTTTACTGAAGAGTCAGTAAATTAGACAAGAACAGCCCCTTGTGAATCCTTGTTTAGACTCATTAATATATCTTACATTATTGATACTTATGATTTGCTTACTATTGAAGTCAGGCTAATTGGGCAGAAGTTTTACAGTAGGAATCAAAATAGCCGTCTTCTATATATCTGTCACACCTGTTGGCAGTGATATATTTAACATAGATCAAGTAGCAGTAGTATATGGAACCACTACTGGAAGTTACTATTCTCTATTTATTCTGAGTTAATGCTGCCATATCTTCAAAACTTATTCAACATAGGTGCTCTGAAGAATTATATAAACCATGAATTGCACTTATTTTACAGGCTCTACGTATGGTCAGAGCTTTAGTGGAAGTGAGACAGATGTGAGCACATCAACAGAAAATCTGAGTCCTGAGGAACGCTATGCTTTAGAGCACACACAAAGACAAGAACCTCAGGGCCAAGAGAATGTTGGGAGTACATCTAACAACATGGCTAGTTCACATCTCTCTCGGCCATCAACAGTGGTGACAAGTGGGGCTTCCAGTGTATCCACAGCAAGATCTAATGAGTAAGTTTTTTTTTTTTTTTACAATCATTTAGTTTCTAATTTATCTTGAGTGTAATTGATAAATTTAGAAAATTCACTGTAAGGAGTGAATAATTTTTTATTCCACAATTTTTTTTTTTTTTTTTTTCAACAAGTCGGCTGTCTCCCACCGAGGCAGGGTGACCCAAAAAGAAAGAAAATCCCCAAAAAGAAAATACTTTCATCATCATTCAACACTTTCACCACACTCATACATAATCACTGTCTTTGCAGAGGAGCTCAGATACGACAGCTGAGAAAAGTCCCTCCCAGCTGTCACTATCTCAGACCCCTCCTTTAAAGTGCAGGCATTGTACTTCCCATTTCCAGGACTCAAGTCCAACTAAATCAATTAACTGGTTTCCCTGAATCCCTTCACAAAATGTTACCCTGCTCACACTCCAACAGATTGTCATGTCCCAAAAACCATTCGTCTCCATTCACTCCTATCTAACACGCTCACACATGCTTGCTGGAAGTCCAAGCCCCTCGCCCACAAAACCTCCTTTACCCCTTCCCTCCAACCTTTTCTAGGACGACCCCTACCCCGCCTTCCTTCCCCTACAGATTTATACGCTCTCCAAGTCATTCTACTTTGATCCATTCTCTCTAAATGACCAAACCACCTCAACAACCCCTCTTCAGCCCTCTGACAAATACTTTTAGTAACTCCACACCTTCTCCTAATTTCCACATTCCGATATATACATGTATACTCAAAAATTCTAGCGGCTTCAAATCAAGCGGGAGGAAGCTGGTAGGCCCACATATGAGAGAATGGGTCTGTGTGGTCAGTGTGCACTGCATAAAAAAAATCCTGCAGCACTCAGTGCATAATGAGAAAAAAAACCTCAAACCATGTTTTTGGATTAAAACGCTGATTTTGAGGTGTATTTTTGTATAGTATTTATGGTTGTATTCTCTTTTTCGTTGTCTGATTTGATAGAATGGAAAACATACTACAGAAATAGAGATGATTTTGATTAGTTTCATATGAAAACGACCTTGAAATTGAGCTCAAAGTAGGGGAAATGTTCAATTTTTGCCAATGTTTAAGAGTAAACAGATCACGCCACGTGTCCAATACACATCAACTGGTGAGTCTAATATTCTTTCACAAGTGTACTGATATTATTTATACCATTTTTACAATAATGCAATAGTCTGCATAACGGTAAATCTTCTATTTTTTGTGTGAATAGAAAATCAAAATAGAAAGCAAGAGTAATATAAGAGGGGCCTAAAGACATGACTAATGAACAGATAACATCTTATTTTAGTGCCAGGAATGTCTGAATTGTTTATTCTGGACCCTATTTTGAAGTTGACAACTTTTTTATTTTGCATGAAATTGGCCAAATTCCCAATTTCTGACCACTTTATTGGGTAGTTGAAATCGGTAAATTGGTGGTTTCTTGTACTCAGTCGATAGAACAAATGGAGTTCTAAAGAAATAGCCATGAGTTTGGTCGACTGGAATAACGGAATTGGCAAAAAATAGGGTTCAGAGTTGGCGAAATTGCCAATGCATATATATAGCTGAGATCACTAACTTCGCGAAAGCGTAATTCCGTAACTTTTCCATCAAATTTCATACTTTTGGTGTCATTACCATCAGAAACGATTCTCTATTATTTCATAAGAATTTTTTTTTTTTTTTCGAAAATTTTGCGACAACAGGAGACACCTCAGGATTAGGGGTTGCGACAGTCAAAGGGCTAATTGTATGGATGGTGGATTCTCTCAGAACAAAAGTCAGGCAGTCTGTATCACACGTGCACCATCACATAGTACATCTAAAATTTCCACTTTAATACCATTGAGGTTCATGCTTATTCTTCACACTTCCTTCATCACTTATATTCCTCTTGGGTGCCATGGTTAATACAGTGGTACCTCTACTTACGAGCAGCTCCCAACTCGAACAGGTATGTAAGATTAATCTAATTTTCATTATTTCTTATGGGAAAAAATTCCTTCAGTATCGGCACTTAAATAGCCGTCTGGAACGAAATAAGCTCGTAAGTAGAGGTACCACTGTACAGTGGACCCTCGGTTAACGAATACCCCGGAAATCGTACAATTATGTAAGTATAATATTTTAAGTGCATGTGGAAGTGTATTTTTGGGGGTCTGAAATAGACTAACCTACGTGACATTATTTCTTAAGGATGTAAATTCGTTCGGTAATGGCACTTGAGCAGGCTTCTGGGATGAAGTTTTTTTGTTAACCGAGGGTCCACTGTATATATCCATAGACAAGAAGGGGCGGATGAAAGGATCCAAAATTGTTTGCTAACACAGAGTAAGACACACATGAAAGCAACTGTGGGTGTCATGGATGGCATTGGAGGAGGGAAGAAGCTGTGCCTCTCCAAACACTTGACCCTTAGGCCTAACTTAGGTTGGAGGGGAAAAATTTCACAGTGTCTGGTACTCAAGATTTTGTATATAACTTGTTACTTCTATGCTTATTGAATGTACTGGGCTTTTTCATGCACTATGCAATTTTAGATTCTCTTTTCCAGTCTCATTTTCACAGTCGCTATATAGTGTCATGTTATAAGAGGGTTTACTGTACCGTAATCATTTTTTTTTTGTTTTCCAGTTGCAATGCATCTATCAGCAGCAGCACAAACACACTTATAATTCATAATTCGGTGAGTGATGACCTCTGGAATTATAGATGGACTCCTGGTGGATACTCCACCCCTATGACTAGCAGGAAATCTATGTAAGTTCCATCAAAAGTGTCCCAGTTATGAATGACCCATATTTGTTTCATGCTTTTTTATTTTTTGTGAATATAATGTTAACAGAAATACCTACCTGGTAATCTGCTTAAAGTGCAGAATGAACATTATAAAAAATTGACAATTTTGAATGTACTTTATTATTAAATAAATGTAAAAAAAAAAGTACTGCATGTATAATTGCTGCTCTGGAAATGCCCCTTCTTAAAAGAATGATATTAACTATCTTCAGATGTTAGACATCTGAAATAACACTTGAAGCATATGCTAAAATATTTACCTGCTGGTTTGGCTGTTCTATATGTTGAAGTAGGTTGTGCAAAGAGTTACATCACATTCACCTGCATCATCAGCATTGAGCACCTGTGACAGTCTGAATCACATTCATTATCCTTTAATGTGGCATCTCTCCACAACACTCTAGGAAAGGTTGGAGGGATGGGGTAAAGGAGGTTTTGTGGGCGAGGGGCATGGACTTCCAGGAAGCATGCATGAGCGTGTTAGATAGGAGTGAATGGCGACGAATGGTTTTTGGGACCTGACAAGCTGTTGGAGTGTGAGCAGGGTAATATTTTGTGAAGGGATTCAGGGAAACCGGTTAGCCGGACTTGAGTCTTGGAGGTGGGAAGTACAATGCCTGCACTTTAATGGAGGGGTTTGGGATATTGGCTGTTTGGAGGAACATTTAAACTGTTGTATCTGAGCTCCTCTGCAAAGACAGTGGTTATGTATGAATGATGGTGAAAGTGTTGAATGATGAAAGTTTTTTTTCTTCCTTTTTGGGTTTTTCTTTCTTTTTGGGTCACCCTACCTTTGTTGGAAATGGCTGACATGTTAAAAAAAAAATTATAAGTACAGTTAACCCCCGAGTTACGAGCACCTCGGAAATCTTACAATTATGTAAGTGTAATATTGTAAGTGCTTTTGTAAGTGTATTTTTGGGGGTCTGAAATGGACTAACCTACTTGACATTATTTCTTAACCCTTTGACTGTTTCGGTCGTATATACGTATACGTCTTACGAGCCACTGTTTCGGACGTATTAAAACGCATAAATTCTAGCAGCCTCAAATCAAGTGGGAGAAAGCTGGTAGGCTCACATGTGAGAGAATGGGTCTGTGTGGTCAGTGTGAGCAGTATAAAAAAAATCGGGGAGCCAGTGTTGCATTATGGGAATGCCATTTCAGCAGTCCATGTTCAGCATGCCTAGCAGTAAGAAATATCTGACTCCTGGCGAATCTGGGACTCTTCTCTTCCCCAGTGATAGCTCTAACACAGATGGAAGTGTCTCTGAAGATGAATTTCATGGTTTTGAGGAGTTTGTGACCGAAAGCAATGCCCAGGATACCAGAAGGAAGGAAGAAAGAAAGAAAGTAAGGAAGGAAGGAAGAGATGAGAGGAAGGAAGGAAAGAAAGAAGAGATGGAAGGAAGGAAGGAAGGAGGAAAAGAAGGAAAGAAGAAAGGAAGAAAGAAAAAAGGAAGGAGGAAAAGAAGGAAAGAAGAAAGGAAGAAAGAAAAAAGGAAGGAGAGATGAGAGGAAGGAAGGAACAAAAAAAGTAAGAAAGGAAGGAAGAAAAAAAGGAAGGAATGAAGGAAGAGATGAGAGGAAGGAAGGAAGGAAATAAGTAAGAAAGGAAAGAAGGAATGAAGGAGGAAAGGAAGCTAGGAAGGAGGTTGTGGGGAAGAAGACATGCAACCCCTTTTGTGTTGACAGGTTGACAACAGTGAGGGTGGTGAGTAATGGTATAATATGTCATTTTGACAGCTGCCTTACCCTGACTCAGCAAATTTAGATGTCCACACACACACACAGCTTCAAGCGCTAAGGAAGGAAAGGAGGAGGAGGAAAGGAAGGAAAGAAGAAAGGAAAAAAGAAAGGAAGGAAGGAGAGGTGAGAGGAAGGAAGGAACAAAAGAAGTAAGGAAGGAAGGAAGAAAAAAAGGAAGGAATGAAGTAAGAAAGGAAGGCAGGAAGGAAGAGATGAGAGGAAGGAAGGAAGAAAGGAAGGCAGGAAGGAAGAGATGAGAGGAAGGAAATAAGTAAGAAAGGAAGGAATGAAGGACGAAAGGAAGCTAGGAAGGAGGTTGTGGGGAAGAAGACATGCAACCCCTTTTGTGTTGACAGGTTGACAGCAGTGAGGGTGGTGAGTAATAGTATAATATGTCATTTTGACAGCTGCCTTACTCTGACTAAGCAAATTTAGATGTCCACACACACACAGCTTCAAGTGCTAAGGGAAGTTGATGGAAAGTGTCCAGTCATTATATATGTGTATATATATATTATAGAACAATAGCAATAAAAATTTTTTTGCATTGTTGGTTTGTGTAAACAAGTTCTGTAAACAATATAATGATAATAATGTTTGTGCAATTATTGTGTTGCATACAATGAGTGTATATATGTACACTGCACCTTACTTTGGTCTTACAGGCCACATAAGTTACTTGGAAAAAAAAATATTGGAAAATACAAGAAACCTTCAAATGGGAGTAAATAAAAGTGTACCGGTGAGTGGCATGCGCCGCTGTTGCCATACGCGGCTAATTTTCTGCCAACTTTACGCCTCCATATCTCGGTAAGTATTGATCGAATTTTTTTTTTTAGGATAAAAACAATCAGAAAAATAATCTTAACATTTTGATAAGAAAAAATAATTTTTTTTTTTTCGAATATTTTGTGACAACAGAAGAGCATTCAAGATTGGGGGTTGCGACAGTCAAAGGGTTTTAAGGGAGAAAATTCGTTCGGTAATGGCACTTGAGCAGCCACGAGGAAGTGGAACAGAATTCTTCCTCCATAGGCCATGCTTGTCGTAACAGGTGACTAAAATGCCGAGAGCAAGGGGCTAGTAACCCCTTCTCCTGTATAAATTACTAAATTTAAAAAGAAAAACTTTCATTTTTTTAGATCACCCTGCCTCGGTGGGATACGGCCAGTTCATTAAAAAAAAATATATTCTAAAATAAACCATTGTGGCCTTAGCGTCACATTGCACATCCCTGTCTTACGCCTACTTTTACTGGCTTAAAATCTCTTCGCTGCTTTTAGTACCCTGCTATCTAGCCCACCCATTTGCTACATCTGCCACTTAACCTATACCCAATCATATGCCTCTTCTAAGTCTATAAATCAGGCACTATTTAGCTCATGTGGGTTTAGTACTTTCCCATGAAAATAATTATTCATCTTTTAACAAACTGACCGTATCCCACCGAGGCAGGGTGGCCCAAAAAGAAAAACAAAGGTTTCTCTTTTTAAATTTAGTAATTTATACAGGAAAAGGGGTTACTAGCCCCTTGCTTTCAGCATTTTAGTTGCCTCTTACGACACGTATGGCTTACGGAGGAAGAATTCTGTTGCACTTTCCCATGGAGAAAATAATAATTGTACTAGTGAATTATCCATTATCTAGTGTGGTAGGGACACTGAATTTTCTTAAGCTCTGGATAATGGATTATTTTATGATTCCTATACAGTATATATATCGTGCAAAACCTGTTTCAGTATTATTTTCAACGATTTGTTTTTCTCTTTTTTTTTCTGCAAATGCTTTGATAGTTTTCATACCTTTATTTTATACATGTGTGAAAAGTTTGTGTTTGTTTGGAAAGGATTAGTCAAGAACTATTTTTTTAACACTGGCTGTCTCCCACCAAGGTAGGGTGACCCGAAAAAGATGTTTTATATTATTAATTAAGATTTTCTTAAACTGAATTATATATATTCTTCTCAGTTTGTTGTCGACTGCATTGGTACTTTTGGTATGTAGATTTTATGCAAATGTGGGGAGTTCTTGTTTGTTGTATAGAGATTATAGAGATTGGTCAAGAACTGTAGATTATTTAATTATGATTTTATTAAGCTGAATAACTATATAAACAGTGACATGTCATGATAAAATTGCCAGGGTAAGCAAATGACACTATTAACATTTTTGATGAAGGTGAAGTATCAAGTGGGGTTCTTGGGAGAACAAATACGGTATAGTCAAACTCACAGATGGATGGATATGTTGGTATATTGTATAGTGAGGAAGGAGGTAGGCCCAGCCCTTCTGTTCAGTAGTAAGCCTATATCGAGAATGAGGGGGGAGGCCTCTCTCTGAGCGCACACATGCGCAGGCCTCTTGACGTCACAAGTAACAAGGGATCACAAATATAATACACTACACAAGTATAACAATATGCTTCAGTACATATTACTGACAGCTCGGCCATGTTACGTATGACGTCCTCGACATGCAATACAACTCTATAGACTGAACAGGCAGGTGATACTGTGGTGATTCTATACAAAGCAAACATATTTATAACTTAGAACAGGATTAAATCGACTGAATAGATAGCAATAACTGATCTACTATCACAATTCTTAAGATAATGGTTCTTGATGTAATTTGTAATGGGTCTTGATGTAATGGTTCTTAATGTAATTGTAATGGATCTTGATGTAATTTGTAATGCATTACATATTATATTACAATTTCAACTGA
Organism: Cherax destructor; assembly: GCA_009830355.1. Classification (NCBI taxonomy): domain Eukaryota; kingdom Metazoa; phylum Arthropoda; class Malacostraca; order Decapoda; family Parastacidae; genus Cherax; species Cherax destructor. The sequence continues at coordinate 48,215 of WNWK01013929.1, forward strand.
TAATTTGCTTGATCGATCTGTATTCATGCACTCTACGGCTTCTGAGGAAGAAGAAATATTTTCAGGGAAGAAGTTTTAACAGAAAAGGTAGACTCGGTGCACACTGGTCATACTGTTAAAACTCAGAACTCGGAGAGAACTTGAACACCCAAAGATCTTAGTAGATACTGGAAATCTGATAACAAAACACACAGTCAATAATTTCTTTTAACTGAATTTTCTATCTTTAGGTCAAGGCTTATGATCACTTTCCTACTGAAGGAATAAACAGGCTCGGTGGAGTGGAATGAACTCTCCCCGGCTTAAATAGTTAACTCTATAACACGAAATATGAGCAAAGGAGAACTTCTCTTACTATCTCTTACTGCAGGTAATAATTTCTCAACATACAACACTTTACTTTTCAAGGATTTACTGTCAACTAGGATAATATCACTATCTGGAACACAAGGGACAACAACTGGCACTCTAGTTAATACACTAGCAACAGAAACGGCTTTCTGCAATTGCTTGTACATCAGCGAGAGATGGTATAACTCATTCAAGTAGTCTTTCTTCAACAAAGCGTCCCCTGAGAGGAACTACTACTTGAACTAGCGAATTATGCAAGGATAGGCTCAGCACTCAAGGTAGTCTGGGGTACCTCAGACACCCTAGGCATTTGAACGCTATCTTGCATGCCTGAAGTTGTAGGTAGAACACAGACAGGAATGACAGTTTACTAGTGCCTGACCGCTCGGCTACGTTAATAAATAAGGCACAGATCTACAAGAACTAATCTGAATTTCACATTCCGCAACACTGTGGCAAATCTCGGATGCAAGCTGAGAGAACAAACATATTGCTCAAAAGCTAGATACTTTCTTTCAGTCATTAAGGGATTATGAGGACTTTTACTGACTCATGATCATTACAGCTTTGACTTGCAGGATACACAAAGTTATCTCCTGAATTAACTTGAGACATGATTGCAGACAAATGAACGAGAACTCAAAAGAAAAGAATAAAAGAAGGTACAGTGGACCCCCGAGTTTCGTAAAACTTCACTCCTGAAGTCTGCTCAAGTGCCATTACCAACGAATTTACTCCCTTAAGGAAAAATTTCACGTAGGTTAGTCTATTTCAGACCCCAAAATACACTTCCACAAGAACTTACAAAATTATACTTACATAATTGCACGATTTCCGGGTATTCGTTAACCGAGGGTCCACTGTATATAGCACAATACAGCTTAACTGGTATTAAGATGTTAACTACTCTGCATAAGTAACAAGAAAACTGCACAATAAACACTCTAAAGAAAAGATAACTCACTGGAAATTAACTTGGCAAGAAAAATTAACACATTAATATTCAAAAATCTTACTTTAACTTGAATTTAACTGCAAGGTGAGTTTTCTTTACTTTCAATTTCAACAAAAATTGCAACAAGAAATTAATAATTCAATGCAAAAGTAATTAAATAAAATTCAATAATGATTATGCAAAGAGCAACAATCTGATAAAACAAATCACTAAAAAGGAGAATTGCACAAAACAATTAAAATATTCACTAACAACAATTGAAATAAAGTTACTTCTTAAATCACTGAGAAAATTGCACTAGAGTATTACTCATTACTCTTGAAAGAATGACAAATTACTTGAACACATAAGTAAACACAATAAAAATTGATGAAAGCAAAATTGAATACTGCAAAAGTTAAATTGCACAAAACGATTGCAGGAATTATCAATAGTCAATAAAATTGCACTGGGGAAAAATTTTGCAACACAAGAAACAAAGATATTAGAAATTAACTAGTTTGAACACTTACTCTTAATTGCAAGATAACTTAATGAAACAATTACTGAAACAATTCACTAAGAACACTGACTTTAATCACACTTAAGAGTGAACTTGTTCAAACAACACTTACACATAAATAAAAATGAACAAGATATTTAACAAGAAAATAAAATTACACTTACAGGAGCTGGAGTACAGGAGGAATCAATGAGTAAACTTATGATAATATAAGCAAAATATCTATATCTTGACAGAAAATATTGCAAGATCTGTGGAAGTAGAACAAAATGAGACACTGGTATAGAAATAATAACTCAATTAGTAATACCCCTGAATTAAGATGGTAAATCAATAACTGGGACGAGAAAAAAAAATATAGTATAGTTACTGGGACAAGGAAAATTAATTAAAACAACAATAATAAAACAAGGGTAAACGACTGAATAATAACTCTGGGATAGAACACTTAATTCAACACAAGAATTAACCCTTTCAGGGTTTTTGACTACTAGTACGGCTTACGCGCCAGGGCGTTTGATGTACAGTGGACCCCCGGTTAACGTTTTAATCCGTTCCAGGAGCTAGAGCTTAACCAAAAACGTTATCTGAAACCATATTTCCTACAAGAAATAATGTAAATACAATTAATCCGTTACAGACATCCAAAAATATTCACAAAAAAATTAATTTTTAAAGAATAACTATAGTTTTACATACAGAAAACACACACAAATACTACATACAATTTAAAATTTATAAATAAATTATAAAATAAACATTTAAATAACATTTACTTACCTTATTGAAGACACTTGCTGGCATCTTTAAGACTGGGAGGATGGAGGGAGTGCTTAGTTTTTGGAAGGGGAATCTCCCTCCAAAAGGACTTCAGGTAACAAGTCCCTCTCTGGGGTTACTTCCCTCTTGGTCTTTTAATGCCACTAGGACCAGCTTGAGAGTCACTAGAACTCTTCTTAGAAAAAACTGTCCAGAGTCCTCGTTTCTGGCGACTCTTCAACATTTTTCTGAAGTGGGGCAAGATTCTGTCACTGAACATGTTGCAGATGTGGTTTGCTTCAGCTTGCTCAGGGTGGTGTTTTTCAACAAATGTCTGCACATCAGCCCATTTGGAAAAATTTCCTTAATCTCTGAAGAAGTTACTACCTCAACCTGTCCAGCCTCCTCCTTTGAATCAATTTCCTTAAATGTCGTCTGCTGCTGTTGCTGATGAAGCTCTCTCAGCTCTTCAGTGGTTAGGTCTACCCTGTGCTCCTCCACCAACTCTTCCACATCCTCACCACTCACCTCCAACCCCAGGCTGTTCCCCAATGCCACTATAGAGTCCACAACAGGCACAGGGTCGCAGGGCCAGCCTCAAATCCTTCAAAATCCCTCTTTCAACACAATCTGGCCACAGTGGTCTCCAAGCAGAGTTCAAAGTCCGGGAAGTCACTCCCTCCCAAGCATTACCTATAAGGCCTATGCAATGCACGATATTGAAGTGATCTTTCCAGAACTCTCTTAGGGTTAATGCAGAGGTTGAAGTTACATCAAAGCACCTTTGAAACAATGCTTTGGTGTACAGTTTCTTGAAGTTGGAAATGACCTGCTGGTCCATGGGCTGGATAAGAGGAGTGGTGTTAGGAGGCAAGAACTTCACTGTGATGAAACTAAACTTATCAGACAAAAGTCATCCAAGTTGTGAGGGTGAGCAGGAGCATTGTCCAGTAGCAGGAGGCACTTGAGTGGCAATTTCTTTTCCAAGAGGTATTTCTTCACACTAGGGCCAAACACTGCAGTCAACCATTCCACAAAAAGTCCTTAGTGACCCATGCATTACTGTTAGCCTTCCAATGCACACACAAATTATTCCTGTTAACATTGTGTTTCTTGAAGGCTCTGGGATTTTCTGAGTGATACACCAGTAAAGGCTTCACTTTAAAATCACCACTGGCATTGGCACACATCATAAGAGTTACTTGTCTTTCATAGGCTGTGTCCTGGCTGTGCCTTTTCCTCCTGTAATGAAGGTCCTCTTGGCATTTTCTTCCAAAAGAGGCCTGTTTCATCACAATTTAACACTTGTTGGGGAGGAATTGTTCAGTGGCTATGAACCCTGGAATTCCTGCACAAATTTTCAGCTGCTCGCTTGTCTGAGCTGGCTGCCTCACCATGCCTCACAACACAGTGTATGCCACTACGTTTCTTAAACCTCTCAAACCAGCTCTGCTGGCTTTAAAATCACCGCCTCACCACTGGTTCCAGGCATTGTCTTGACAAGATCTGCGTGCAACTGCCTTGCCTTTCAAATTATCGCCGTGGAAATACTATCACCCGCCATCTGTTTTTCATTGATCCATAACAGTAATAACTTCTCAACTTCATCCACTGTTTTCGATCTTTGTTTCGTAAATAAATCAACCCCTTTTGCAACGTTAGCTTCCTTGATTTCTTTCTTTGCCAGGATAGTGGTGATAGTAGATTGTCTTTTTCCATACATCCTGGCAAGCTCACCCACACGTACGCCACTCTCATATTTTTCAACAATCTCCTTCTTCAGTTCGATGGTGTCTCCTCTCTTTACCACTGGGGTGCCACTAGGAAGCTTCTTGGACCCATGGTGACTTATTTCACAGTGACAGTCCCTAAATCACCAAAAAGACACCAAATGTATTGTGAATGCTTGAAAGAGCGCGCTGGTAATGTTCACTCAAGGGAAAAACGCTGGACTGGCGTCCTTGAGGAGGTGCGAAGCGCAGAGCGGGCAGACAGGTCCGGTACGTAACGCTAGCTGAGTAAAAAACGCTAGCCGAAAGAAATATTGACCGTAAAAAGCAACCTTAGCCGAAAAAACGTATCTGGAATGAACGTTAGCCGGGGTCCACTGTACTAGTACGCATAAATTTAGCGGCTTCAAATCAAGCGGGAAAGCGCTGGTAGGCCTACATGTGAGAGAATGTGTCTGCGTGGTCAGTGCCAGTAGGAAAAAAATCGGGAGCCAGTGGTGCATTGTGGGAACACCATCTCAGTCCACCTTGTCCACCATGAATCGCAGCAAGAAACACCTTACTCCTCGGCGATTGGGGACATTTTATTCCCAGTGACAGTTCTAACAGTGATGGGGATGTCAGTGAAGGTTTCTTTCAAGGTTTTGACGCGTTGTGACTGAAAATAATGATGATAATACTCGGTAATAGTGAGGAAAACCCAGACACCCACAACCTTCCACCCTGGTGCTGTGGCATCTTGTTCACGCTCAATTGTACCAAAACGAAAGAGGAAATTGTTATTTACTCATACCCAGGACTCAGATGTGAGTGGTGATGATAGTGATA
>WNWK01013930.1:0-53336 GCA_009830355.1 Cherax destructor
TATATACGTCCGAAACACTGGCTCGAAGACGTATATAGTATGAAAAAAACCAAAGGGAAACCTTGTTCCCCATTGACATGTTCAATGAGGGCCTGTCTTTAAAATGTTGAGATTTGCAACAGCTTTATTAAGGTGATATTTCTCCACAAAACTCTGCCCCTCCTCCACTTTGCACAAATCCCCTTAATCGTGAAGGGCACATTCTCCTATCTCGTCCCCCCCCCCTTAAAATTTCCTCAGTTTGCGATCTGTTGCGTTCCAGTTGAAGGTGTTGCAGCTCCAGTGGCTAGCTCTTCCTGTGGTTGTCCACTAACTTTCCACATCCTGGCACTCACACCAAACCCCCCAAACACTTCATTGACCCCTCAATGAAAATTTTTTGACCCATGCCTTATTGTTAACCTTCCACATCACACAAATTTATCTTGATGACATTGTTTTTCTTAAATACTGGGATTTTCAGAGTGATACACCAGTAAAGGTTTCACTTGAAATCCCACACTTACCACAGAACAAGAGAGTTAGCCTATCCTTCATAGGCTTGTGTTCTGGCAGTGCCTTTTCTTCCAGCGTGATGTAGGTCCTCCTTGGCATTTTCTTCCAAAAGAGGCCTGTTTCTTCACAATTGAAGACTTGTTGGGGAGGAATCCTTCAGCCTCTATGTACTCCTTGAATTCATCAACGAATTCTTTGGCTGCATGTTTGTCCGAACTAGCAGCCTCACCATATGTCTCTACCCCTGCAACCACAACTAGGTGAGTACACTGTGATGCCAGATCATTTCTTGAATTTGTCGAACCATCGTCTGCTGGCCTTAAGTTCACTAACAGCAGCACTCGTTCCAGGCATATTCTATTTGAGATCCGCATGCAACTGCCTTGCCTTTCGCAAATTGTCGCCTGCACAACACTATCTCCCGCTAACTGTTTATCATTGGTCCACACAAACAACAACTTCTCAACATCTTCGATTGTTTGCATTCTGTTTCATTAGCACACTTACCCCTTTTGCAACATCAGATTCCTTGATTTCTTTTTCTTGCCAGGATGGAACTGATCGTTGATGAGGACTTCCCGTACATCCTGGCGAGATTGACCACATGTACTCCACTTTCATACTTTTCTACAAGTTCTTTCTTGAATTCTATCGTGTCTCTCACCTTCTTTATCTTTGACCCATGGTGGCTTATTTAGCAGTTGCACTCAATAAACAAGCACAAAAACAATGGATTATTACGAAATGTTTCGTATGAAAGTGCAGGGTAATGTTCACTCGACTAGAAACAAAGCCAGACTGACTCAGAACGCATGCGTGGGATGCTTTTGTGGGCGCAGGCAGGCAGACACATTCGGTACGCGGATGAAAACCAAGGTGACGAACGTAAACTGGGACAATATTTTGACGAAACAAGTCGGTCGAAAACTGAATTAACGAAAACCAGGGCAAACAAAAACGAAGTTCCACTGTATTGGACAGTGACGTCATTTGTTTACTCTTGAACATCGGCAAAAATCAAACATTTCCGTTATTTGAGCTCAATTTTAGGTATTTTCCTGCGTGAAACCAGTCAAAATCATATCTATTTCTGTAATATATCTTCCATTCTATCAAATGACACCAAAAAAAAAAAAAAAAAAAAAGAATACAACCATACAAAAATACACCGCAAAGTCGGGTTTACACCATAAACATGGTCGCAGTTTCTTCTCATTATGCACTGCGTGCTGCAGGATTTTTTTTATATAGCACACAATTACCACACAGACCTATTCTCTCATATGTAGGCCCAAATTTAACGGTCACAGCTTATCTGAGTGAGCTGAGCTCATGGCGACCGACAGTGGCTTCAAAGCCACCTTATCTTTTATGGACAATATACAGTGTATGTGCTTTTCACAGTGAGAAGCATTTCTTTTATTAATTGGAACCATGGCTAGGGCTAAAAGTGAGCAGGTTATATCAATAAATGGAGAAAAAGAAATTGGAATGACTTATGCAGCAAGTAGCGCCACCAAACAGTAGTGGCAAGTTGGTGTGGCGTCCCAGAAATTTGAAGTTATGCTAGCCAAAATTAATGCTGATTGCCAGATTAGTGATGGCCAACCTGTACTGACTTCATACAAATGTAAGTGTTATTTGGCACACAATACTGGCATCAGCTAAATATGTACGTGAAAAATACATATCCATATTCTCATTGTCACTAACATGGAAAACAATACAATCTTATTCTTAATATCTGTAATCCTCACAACCATTAAAACACTGAATGTGTTCACATTATGTTAATATGCTATGTCTAGTTTTAAGTAGAGTGAAAACATTAGTATAAATCTGCCCAAAATGTTCAGGCATGTTAGTGGCTTTCTTTCTGCTTACCAATATTTTATAACATGTAAATCACACATTGTATACTATGCAAAGAAATAAAAAAAATTAATTTAATTTAATTTAATAAATAATAACTGCTGACTTACTTGGAATGACATTATCTAAATAATATGCCAGAGAGATATAGGAGAATGTCAACAAATATCATAATAAGACTTCCAGCAAATGGAAGTCCTGGTCCCTCCCAGATGTTCCCAAAGTCCAAGCCATCAGCATATTGGTAGTCATACAGGATCACCTATAGGTGAGAGAGAGATGCTTTTGAACAAATACTTATTAGACTATGGTATCCACAGTAATAACATGTTAAGCCCGAGGCAATGCATGTAAAAACACATGTGTTGATGGTTCATTCTGCAGTTGTTTACTACTGATACAGCTGACTGGCAGGGTTTCCAAATGAAATATTCAGATGGCACTAAAAATGAGCTAAATTTACATGAAAGTGCTAATACAATCAGTTATAAAAATAACACATTGTGAATTGTTCTCATTGACCAGTAGTATACTGGCAATTATTCTAAAACTGCTAAGTCCAAGCAACCATCTCTCTCTAGGTGTGATTGGCCGTGTTCCTTTCTACTCAGTCTCAATGCGTGAAAGTGACTGTGTCTATGGCTAGGACTGCATACTGATTTGTGATGGTTTTTTCATGCATTTTAAAAATATTTCATGTTTATGGTTTTAAGTTTGCTGATTTTACTATTTAACCCTTTAACTGTCACAGCGTTGATCTACGCTAATGCTCCAAATATTCTGAAAAGAAGAAAACTAAAAAAAAATAAGAGGGTAATTTTTGTGTAATAAGACCATATAAAAATTAGGTCAGTACTTATCGAGATATAAGGCGGCGGTTGGTACTGGATGTTCACGTGAGAGCAATGTGGAGTCCTGCTACTTGCAGAAATGTTAGCAATATAACTTTCTCATTTTTTTAATTTACATAGTTTTTATGTTCTGATAATTACAAATTATAGTATCTCTTGTAGTTTTATAGCTAATCTTTGTTCTGACACTAATATTAAGTCCTGAAATACTCAAGTCACAAACACACAGACAGGTGAACATGTTCGACGCTTTACAGCGGTAGCCCAGAACCTAACTTCCTATATAACTGGGGCTTTCCTGTATTAGCTATGCCCATTGTCTCTGGAAAAGCATCCTGCCCATTTTCTAAAGAAGCAATAAACAATAACTGCATCAAAACATGCTTCTATTTAACACTTTCAGGGTCCGTCCCGTAGATCTATGGCTTTGAAGCCAGGGTCCAAACCGTAGATCTATGCCATGAGCTCAGCTCACTCAGATAAGCTGTGAGCAGTAAATTTGGGCCTAGATATGAGAGAATACATCTATGTGGTAAGTATGCACCACATAAAATAAATCCTGCAGCACACAGTGCATAACGAGAGAAAAAAATGGAGACCGTAGTTTTGGATTAAAACAGCAACTTTGCGGTGTTTTTTCGTTTGTATGTTTTTTATAGTTGTATTTGCAATTTCTTGGTTTCATTTGATAGAATGGAAGATATATTACAGAAATAGAGATAATTTTCATTGGTTTTAGTACTGAAAATAGCTTGAAACTGAGCTCAAAGTAATGAAAATGTTAAATTTTTGCCAATGTTCAAGAGTAAACAAATGATGTCACGCATCTAATATGCGTCAGCTGGTGGGTCTAATATACATTCACGAATGTAGTGATATTATTTATACAATTATTGCAATATTGTGTAACAGTAAATCTTCAATTTTTTGGTGTGAATATAAATTCATTATGTGAATAAAAAATAAAAATGGAATTCATTTGGAAAGCCTGAAAATGTAACTAGTGAACAGAGGAAATGTTAGTTTAGTACCAGGAATGCCTGCATTGTTTATTCTGGACCCTATTTTGAAATTGAAATATTTTGAACTTCGTGCTAAATTGGCCAAATTATCAAATTCCAATTACTTTTTTGGGTAATTAAAACAGTTGACTGGGTGATTTCTTGTGCTCAATCGATAAAATAAAAGTAATACTAGTGAATTAGCTAAGAATTTGGTCAACTGAAATAATGTAATTAGCCTAAAATGGGAGTCAAATTTGGCAAAATCGCTGATGCGTAAATATCGCTGACACATCAAAATTCGCAAGAGCATAATTTCATCAATTTTCTATCAAATTTCGTACTTTTTGTTTTATTACCTTCAGAAAAAGATTCTCTACCATTTCATAAGAAAAAATAAAAAAATTTTTTTTGAAAATTCTTGGACCCTGGCTGTCACTCTGAGATTTGGCCTCTGGACCCTGAAAGGGTTAAACAAGTTTATTTAATAAGTACACAAGCTTCCCTCAAGTTTAACTTAAGCAAGTTTATTTAATAAGTAAGTTTTTTATTTAGATCTTTTGTTTGGTAATTTTGTATGGACTAAAAGAGGTACTGGACCATCTGTGTTTTATCTTCATATAGTTATAAAATACTGATTACTACAGTAATATTACATTTACCTTATCTATTGCAAATGAAAAAGCACAAGGAGAAAAGATTGCAAGCAGCCAAAATACTCCTTGGTTAATATCATCTTCCAAATACACCTGGAGGTAAAACAACATGCTCAGAGCCACTTGAATCAGGTTGCCCACAACTCCTGCAACCTGAAATAGAGCAAAATATTTAAAATACTTGCTGTGTTAAGTACGTTTATCAAGAATAAGATTTATCTACTTAAATATACCCTTGCTTTATTTACAGCCAATTCTCTCATTCTATATTTAATTCAATTCCAAGAAAAGTTTGCTTTGGTTACCCATGAAATAAAAACGAAAATGAAAATGTTTATATCCTTGCAAAACTTACAATGTGTGGTTTACATATTATAACACATTAATTACAAAGAAAGCCACTAGCATGCCTAGGTATTTCAGGCAGACTAATCCCAATTCATACTCTATATTAGCACAGGTTATAGAACAGTACATTTTAATATACATTCTTATATATTGATGTAAAAGTTAGGTAATTGAATAATTATCATTAATTAGATTGATAATAGTGAGGTAGCACAAAACATAACAATATTGCAGTTAGTAAATTTAGTAATGGGAATGGTTTTATCTTGGCATGATACACTGTTTCTATAAAAGCTCATATATTGGCAGAGTATTTCAGGCAAACTAAGGACTAACTTAAGATTAATTACTCAATAACTATATTAGGAACTACAGCACATTAAACTTTTTTATAAAGCAACTTCATGCTGTGTTATCTTCTTGCAAAGTGATTTAGCAAGTGCAACCAAAAAATTTCATAAGAGGGAAAAATGTTGATACAGGTGGGCTCTGCTTTATGGCATTTCGCTAATGCAGTGGTTTTCAATACTATACTTATTCTTCATTTATTCAGACTTCATCACTCACTATAAACTAAGGATGAAAAATTTTAAGGTAAGTACCGTAGAACCTCTGGTGACAAAAATAATTTAGTCCAAAGCTATGGTTCAACCCGATTTGGTCATGACCCAAACCTAATTTCCCCATTGGATTGTATGTAAATATGATTAATCCGTTCCAGACACCTACGAACTGTATTTTTTTTTTTTTTTTTACAACAAGTCGGCTGTCACCCACCATGGCAGGGTGAACCAAAAAGAAAGAAAATCCCCAAAAAGAAAATACTTTCATCATCATTCAACACTTTCACCTCACTCATACATAATCACTGTCTTTGCAGAGGCGCTCAGATACTACAGTTTAGAATTAGTCCCTCCAAAGTATCACTATCCCAGACCCCTCCTTTAAAGTGCAGGCAATGTACTACTTCCCATTTCCAGGACTCAAGTCCGGCTAAATTAATAACCAGTTTCCCTGAATCCCTTCACTAAATATTACCCTACTCACACTCCAACAGCTCGTCAGGTCCCAAAAACCATTCATCTCCATTTCACTCCTATCTAACATGCTCGCACACGCTTGCTGGAAATCCAAGCCCCTCGCCCACAAAACCTCCTTTACCCCCTCCCTCCAACCTTTTTGGGGACGACCCCTACCCCTCCTTCCTTCCCCTACAGATTTATATGCTCTCCAAGTCATTCTACTTTGATCCATTCTCTCTAAATGACCAAACCACCTCAACAACCCCTCTTCAGCCCTCTGACTAATACTTTTAGTAACTCCACACCTCTTCTTAATTTCCACACTCCGAATTCTCTGCATAATACAGTGGTACCTCGAGTTACGATATTTTTTCGTTCGAGAATGCTGTTCAAGTGCCATTACCAAACAAATTTATCCCCATAAGGAATAATGTAAAATAGACTAGTCCTTTTACACCCCCAAAAATATACCTACAAAAGCATTTAAAAAAATAAATTTACATAAAAGGGCGATTTTGGGGACCATCGTAACTCGAGGTACCACTGTATTTACACCACACATTGCCCTTAGACAGGACATCTCCACTGCCTCCAGCCTCCTCTTCGCTGCAGCATTTACAACCCAAGCTTCACACCCATATAAGAGTGTTATTACCACTATACTTTCATACATTCCCTTCTTTGCCTCCATAGATAATGTTTTTTGTCTCCACAGATACCTCAACGCACCACTCACCTTTTTTCCTTCATCAATTCTATGGTTAACCTCATCCTTCATATACCCATCTGCTGACAAGTCAACTCCCAAATATCTGAAAACATTCACTTCTTCCATACTCCCTCCCTCTCTTCAATGTGATATCCAATTTTTCTTTATCTAAATCGTTTGATACCCTCATCACCTTACTCTTATCTTTGTTCACTTTCAACTTTCTACCTTTACACACCCTCCCAAACTCGTCCACTAACCTTTGCAACTTTTCTTTAGAATCTCCTATAAGCACAGTATCATCAGCAAAAAGTAACTGTGTCAACTCTCATTTTGAACTTGATTCCCCATAATTTAATCCCACTCCTATCCCCAACACCCTAGCATTTACTTCTTTTACAACCCCATCTATAAATATATTAAACAACCATGGTGACATCACACATCCCTGTCTAAGACCTACTTTTACCGGGAAGTTATCTCCTTCTCTCCTACACACCCTAACCTGAGCCTCACTATCCTCATAAAAACTCTTTACAGCATTCAGTAACTTACTACCTATTCCATACACATGCAACATCTGCCACATTGCTCCCCTATCCACTCTATCATATGCTTTTTCTAAATCCATAAATGCAATGAAAATTTCCCAACCTTCATCTAAATACTGTTCACATATATGCTTCTATGTAAACATTTGATCTACACATCCCCTACCCACTCTAAAACCTCCTTACTCATCTGTGATCCTACCCTCTGTCTTACCTCTAATTCTTTCAATAATAACCCTACCGTACACTTTACCTGGTATACTCAGTAAACGTATTCCCCTATAATTTTTACAATCTCTTTTTTCACCCTTCCCTTTATATAAAAGAACTATACATGCTCTCTGCCAATCCCTAGGTACCTTCCCCTCTTTCATACATTTATTAAACAAAAATACCAACCACTCCAACACAATATCTCCCCCTGCTTTTAACATTTCTGTCATGATCTGGTCAGTTCCAGCTGCTTTACCCCCTTTCATTCTAAGTAATGCCTCACGCACCTCTCCCACACTCACATCCTGCTCTTCCTCACTCCTAAAAGATGTTATACCTCCCTGATCAGTGCATGAAATTACCGCCTCCCTTTCTTCATTGACATTTAAAAGTTCCTCAAAATATTCCCGCCATCTACCCAATACCTCCAACTCCCCATCTACTAATTCCCCTACTCTGTTTTTAATTGACATATCCATTCGTTCCCTAGGCTTTCTTAACTTGTTTATCTCACTGAAAAACTTTTTCTTATTTTCTGCAAAATTTCTTGACAGTGCCTCTCCCACTCTTTCATCTGCTCTCCTTTTGCACTCTCTCACCACTCTCTTCACTTTTCTTTTAATTTCCATATACTCTGCTCTTCTTACAACTCTTCTGTTTTGTAAAAACCTCTCATAAGCTACCTTTTTCTGTTTTATCACACCCTTTACTTCATCATCCCACCAATCACTCCTCTTTCCTCCTGCACCCACCCTCGTATTCCCACAAACTTCTGCCCCACATTCTAATACTACCTTTTTAAAACAATCCCAACCCTCTTCAACCCCCCCCCCCCACTATTCATACTTGCATTTACACACCTTTCTGCCAAAAGTTGCTTATATCTCACCCTAACTTTCTCCTCCCTTAGTTTATACACTTTCACCTCTCTCTTACTTGCTGTTTCCATTTTCCTTATGTCCCATCTACCTCTTACTCTAACTGTAGCTACAACTAAATAATGATCTGATATATCCGTTGCCTCTCTATAAACATGTACATCCTGAAGCCTACCCATTAACCTTTTATCCACCAATACATAATCTAACAAACTACTTTCATTACGTCCTATGTCATACCTTGTATACTTATTTATCTTCTTTTTCATAAAATATGTATTACTTATTACCAGACCTCTTTCTACACATAGCTCAATTAAAGGCTCCCCATTTTCATTTACCCCTGACACCCCAAAATTTACCTACTACTCCCTCCACAACATTTTTACCCACTTTAGCATTGAGATCCCCAACCACAAATACTCTCTCACTTGGTTCAAAACTCCCCATGCACTCACTCAACATTTCCCAAAATCTCTCTCTCTCTCCTCTACACTTTCTCTTCTCAAGGTGCATAAACACTTACTATAACCCACTTTTCACATCCAACCTTTATTTTACACCACAAAATCCTTGAATTGATACATTTATATTCCCTCTTTTCCTGCCATAACTTATCCTTCAACATTATTTCTACTCCTTCTTTAGCTCTAACTCTGTTTGAAACCCCTGACCTAATCCCATTTATTTCTCCCCACTGAAACTCTCCTATCCCCTTCAGCTTTGTTTCACTTAAGGCCAGGACATCCAGCTTCTTCTCATTGATAACATCCACAATCATCTCTTTCTTATCATTCGCACAACATCCACGCACATTCAAACATCCCATTTTGACGGTTTTCTTCTTTTTTTTTTTAGTAAGTTATATGGGAAAAGGGGTTACTAGCCCATTGTTCCCGGCATTTTAGTTGACTTTTACAACACGCATGGCTTATGGAGGAAAGATTCTTATTCCACTTCCCCATGGATATGAAAGGAAAAGTAATAAAAACAAGAACTATTAAGATAAAATCAAAGAAAAAACTCAGATGAGTGTGTAAACTTAAATGTGTACATGTATGTGTAGTGTGACCTAAGTGTAAGTAGAAGTGGCAAGACGCACCTGAAATCTTGCATGTTTATGAGACAGAAAAAAAAAAGACATCAGCAATCCTACCATCATGTAAAACAAATACAGGCTTCCTTTTTACACTCACTTGGTAGGACGGTAGTACCTCCCTGAATGGTTGCTGTCTACCAACCTACTACTACTGTATGTAAATATTGTATGTAAATATTGTAAATGGTTAATTAGTATTCCCATGGTCTTTGACCGTGGGAATACTATCCAAGATACGGTACTATGTTCCACAACCAGCTCTCCTTACCCTATATCACTCACTCAATTACCCCTACCTCACCTATGGAATCTGCACATGGGGCTCTACATCAATAACTCATCTCAGACCACTAATAACACAACAAAAGGCAGCAGTTAGAATGATAACACATTCACACTCCAGACAACATACTCCACCAATATTCAAAAACCTAAACTTACTCACCATACAAGATATCCATACTTTTTACTGTGCCTACTACATACATAGAACACTATGCAAATGTTAACCCACCCTCAAACTTCTCCTTACCAATTTTAACAGGACACATGACCATAACACTAGACACAGATCACTCCTCGATGTTCCCCGTGTCCATCTAACACTATGTAAAAACTCAATGCATATAAAAGGCACGAAAATTTGGAATTCATTACCTGTCATTGCCAAAGAAACCCTGCCTGTACCCCAATTCAAAACGATGCTAAAAAACCACATTCTCACCCAAACCTAAATGCTCAATATCAAACATTCCCAACAAAGTAGAATAATCACTTAAATGTAAAAAACTTACTAATCACTTAAATGTAAAAACCTGTTATGAATAATACATACTAAGCTAACTGTTTCCATAACATTTACATTATAATGACCACGTAAACTGTAACTGCAATGCAATTAATTGTTTTAAATTGTTATCTCACTCAATTAGTTGCATTGCTACAATTAATTGATATGTCCAACTTATATTCAAACTTTATAACTTAGATACACAATTATACTTATTTTATAAATTATCAACCATAACTTTTTACCATGTAGTCTACAATTAAGTAGTCCTAAGAATGCCCGCAATGCACAGCATATTAGGGGCTTTTGGCATGTACATCTCATCAATACCTATGTATCTTGTCTACCCAACCATGTATCACTGTACCATGTCTCAATAAAGTATTATTATTATTATTATTATTATTATTATTATTATACCACAGGATGCACAGTGTAATAGTAAACTAAATGTAAAAACCTTGAAAAACAAAGAAAACTAATGTTGCACGAGTCCATTCTAGACCCCTACTAACCGTTCGTTGAAAACAGTTTTCCTTTTTAAGATTTTTAAGCACAGAAAAAAAATTCAGTTTGAAAAATCCTTAATTATACAAAATAATGCACGGTTTAATAAAGAAAAAAAACTTTAAATAACAAAGAAAAAAACACCGTAAACAACCAAGAAAACAAAATGAATTAAAAAACACACGAAATACAACACAAGACGTTCACAGCGAATGAACGCACATCTGACCGAGACCGACTACATGGCGAGGGTGTTTGTTAGGTGTACACAAACAACAGGAAGTGGGGAAAATTGGTGTGAAAAAAAATGGCACGGAATGTGAAAATTGACGCGGCTGTGTTTTTTCGGCACCTGATTATGTGTTCGTGACCAGATGCAAAAATGTGACAAATTTTTTGGTCGTGAACAGATTTGTGAAGCATTCGTGACCAGAGGTTTCACTGTAATGTGTGTACTGTACAGGTCTCCCTCCACATTCGCGAATTCCGCTTTCGCGGGCTTCAAACATTCGCAAATTCTCAGCCACTCAATCATATTTATGTTGAGGGCTTTGAAGGTGATGAACGACATTGATAGGAGCCTAATTCCCTACAAAACTGTGTGTAGGAACCTTGGGTAGTTTCAAATTTAGGTTGGACAAATACATGAATGAGAGGGGTTGGATTTGAGTGGGACTTGCACATGGGTAAATATAATTATCAGAGCTTATTGCTTGGGTAGCATTGAAAATTGGGTTGGGCAAATGTCCTGTTAGTGGGATGGATTGTGAAGGACCTGCCTAGTATGGCCAATTTTTTTTTTTTTTAAATTCTTGGACCCTGAGAATGAGTTTCGGAGAGGGTCCTTGGACCCTGAAAGGGTAGAGAAATTTTCGAAAAAAAAAACAAAAAAAAAATTTTCTTATGAAATAATAGTTTTTTTTTTCTAAATCTAATAGGCTAAAAAAAAAAAATTGCGATCAATACTTACCGAGATATAGAGGCTTGAAGTTGACAGAAAATGAACCGCTTACGGCAACATCACTGACTGCCAGTCACCCGATAATCTTTTATTTTATTTTTTTGAGTTGTTTTCTTTTCTTTTTTAATTTTTTTTTTTCAAACAACTTTCATGGCCTGTGAGACCAATATAAGTGCTGTTTTTCAAATATTCACTCGTATACTACACAAGAACTGCACAAACTTTGTTCTCATTAAATTGTTTACAAAACATGTTTACAAAAACTAACAATGTAAAATATTGTTTATTACTATTTTTCTATCATATATATACATATATATAGTCACTGGACATGTTCCTAGAAGTGCTGCAGCTTGTGGAACTCTTTGAAACATGGTCTCATGCACAATGGTACTTTACACTCCTCACACATAAAACGAGTGTCTCTGCGTTGTTGAGGACTTTTTTTTTTTGTATGTGAACAGACATGTCACCTCTTCTGAGCATTTGTCTTGAAAGCAGTAGCAGGCAGTTTCATTAGGAAGTGATCACCAGGCCACAGACGAGAGGGTATTTGCTCATAATTTCGTGGGCAGTGTTCTATTGCAGGTGCTATTACTTGGTACCTTGAATATTATTTGTCTGATCACAGACAAACAAAATTCTCCATATGGTGGTTTGTTTCTGGTCTTCAACTTCTACATATTATAAGCATTGAGCATGGAAATGTCCAGAATATGGAAAAAGAGCTTTATGTACCATTTATAACTCTTACGAACACAATCAGCAAACCCTATCTGCATTTCTTATTTGTCCACTGAACACATATTAAGGGTGTAGTCCATCACAGCTGCAGGTTTTAGAATGGGTTCATTGGTCTCTCTATTCTGCCTGCCAGTGTCTGTCATTTCGTTAGGGTGAACTGATGACAACAGTGTGACCTCTCATTTGTCATGCCACCGAAATGCCACTAACAGAACACTTGCTCAATCTAATTTTCAATGCTACCCAAGAAATAAGCTTTGATAATTCTATTTACTCATGTGCGAGTCCCACTCAAATCCAACCCCTCTCACTCATGAATTTATCCAACCTAAATTTGAAACTACCCAAGGTCCTAGCTTCAATAACCCTACTAGGCAGACTGTTCCACTCATCAACTACCCTATTTCCAAACCAATACTTTCCTATATCCTTTCTAAATCTAAACTTCGGCTCCTTCAGTACCCTGGTGATGGACCAGGTGCTTCGGCTCCTTCAGTACCCTGGTGATGGACCAGGTGCTTCGGCTCCTTCAGTACCCTGGTGATGGACCAGGTGCTCGCCCCTCAGCACCCTAGTGATGGACCAGGTGCTTCGGCTCCCTCAGTACCCTGGTGATGGACCAGGTGCTTCGGCTTATTCAGTGCCCTGGTGATGGACCAGGTGCTTCAGCTCCTTCAACGCCCTGGTGATAGATCATGTGCTTCGGCATATTCAGTGCCCTGGTGATGGACCAGGTGCTTCAGCTCCTTCAGTACCCTATTTTATAGTGCCCTGATTATCAAAGCATATTCCATGGATGGAGTAGGTGGGTTGGGTAGGAGTTTTTGTTTGTGGGATTGGTTTTGGGTTATGCCTAGTGTGGATCAGTTGGCTTGATGCCGTGTTCCTTATTTCTGTGTTCTTGTGAGTGAGAGGGGTTGGATTTGAACGGGACTTGCACAGTTGTTGGGGAGGGGGTGGAGGGGTGTTGTAGGGGCTTCTTGCTTGGATGGCGATGGGGATGGGTTGCACAAATATTTTTGTTGGTGGGTTGGTTTTGATATGGACCTGCCAAGTATGGGCCAGTAGGCCTGTTGCAGTGTTCCTCCTTTCTTATGTTCTTATGAATCCATTATTGCGGGTTCTCTCTTGGAGAGATATCCTCAAGACCTTATTTATATCCCCTTTGTTAATACCCATTTTCCACTTGTATACCTCGATCATGTCTCCCCTCATTCTACGTCTTACAAGTGAATGTAATTTATGGTCTTCAATCTTTCTTCGTAAGGAAGATTTCTAATGCTATATATTAATTTAGTCATTCTACGCTGAATGTTTTCTAACGAATTTATGTCCATTCTGTAATATGGAGACCAAAACTGAGCTGTGTAATCTAGGTGAGGCCTTACTAATGATGTATAAAGCTGTAATATAACCTCTGGACTTCTGTTGCTAACACTTCTTGATATAAATCCCAGTAATCTATTTGCCTTATTACGTATGCTTAGGCATTGCTGTCTTGGTTTAAGGTTGCTGCTTACCATCACCCCCAAGTCCTTCTCACAATCTGTATGGCTAAGTTCTACGTTACTTAACTTATAAGTGCTTGGGTTATGGACACTCCCGAGCTTCAGAACCTTGCATTTATCTACATTGAATTGCATTTGCCACTTTTCTGACCACGAATTAAGTTTGTCTAAATCTTCCTGAAGTTCTATGACATCTATGTTTGAATCAATTATCCTACCTATCTTCGTGTCGTCGGCGAATTTGCTCATATCACTAGTAATTCCCTCGTCAAGGTCATTGATATATATTATAAATAACAATGGGCCTAAGACTGATCCCTGTGGAACACCACTTGTTACAAGTCCCCATTCGGATTTAACCCCATTTATGCACACTCTCTGCTTCATATTGGTGAGCCATGATTCGATCCATGACAGCACTTTTCCCCAATGCCATGAGCTGCCACTTTCTTTAACAGTCTCTGGTGCGGTACTCTATCAAAAGCCTTACTAAAGTCTAAATAAACAATATCAAATTCTTTATCGTGATCAACAGCCTCAAAAGCTTTAGTGAAGAAAGTTAATAAATTAGATAGGCAGGAACGGCCCCTCGTGAATCCATGCTGAGTATCATTAATCAAATTATGGTTATCTAGATGGCTTCTAATAATATCAGCTATAATTGACTAGTAATTTGCCTACAATTGAGGTCAGGCTTATTGGGCGGTAATTTGACGGTAGTGACTTGTCCCCTGCTTTAAAAATAGGAATTACATTAGCCATCTTCCACATATCAGACACTACACCTGTTTGAAGAGATAAATTAAAAATGTTAGATATTGGTTCACAGAGTTCCATTTTGCATTCCTTAAGAACCCTTGCAAAAAGCTCATCAGGACCCGCGATTTATTTTGTTTCAGTCGGTCTAGTTGTTTCCTAACCATTTCGCTAGTGACTGTGATATTACATAATTTATCTTCTTCTGGGCCTCTGTAAAAATTAATTACTGGGATATTATTAATGTCTTCCTGTGTGAAAACCGAGAGAAAATAATTATTAAAAATAGAGCACATATCATTCTCCTTGTCAGTAAGATGCCCAGAGTTATTTTTAAGGGGACCTATCTTATCCCTAACTTTTGTTCTATAAACCTGGAAAAACTTTTGGGTTAGTTTTGAATCCCTAGCAACTTTAATTTCATAGTCCCGTTTAGCTTTTCTTATTCCCTTTTAACGTCCCTCTTAATGTCAGTATACTGATTTATAAGATGACCCTCGCCTCTTTTATGCGCCTATAAATTCCTTTCTTCTGCCCTAAAAGATACTTAAGCCTATTATTCATCCATTTTGGGTCATTTCTACTTGATCTAATTTCTTTATACGGGATAAATGTTCTTTGGGCAGCCTGTATAGTGTTAAGAAAACTGTCATATTGATACCTCTCTTCGTCACCCCAGTCCACAGTTGATAAGTGTTCTCTAAGTCCATTATAATCTGCTAAGCGAAAATCTGGGACCGTTACTGAATTATCCCTACTATCATACATCCATTCAATGCTAAAGGTAATTGACTTGTGGTCGCTTGAGCCGAGTTCCTCTGTAATTTCTAAATTATTAACAAGGGTTTCCTTGCTTGCCAGAACCAAGTCAAGTAGGTTATTTCCCCTTGTAGGTTCTGTTACAAACTGCTTCAAAAAGCAATCCTGAACTACTTCTAAAAAGTCGTTAGATTCTAAAATTCCCTGTCAAGAAATTCCAATCAATCTGACTAAAGTTAAAGTCCCTAGAATTACTACGTTATCGTGCCTTGTGGCCTTAACAATTTCCTCCCAAAGTAGTCTCCTTGTTCCCTATCTAAGTTTGGAGGACGGTAAATCACGCCTAAAATCAATTTTTCACACCCTCTGAAAATTCTATCCAGACAGACTCTGTATGTGTTAATTCAGACTTTATACCCGTTTTTATGCAACAATTTAAATGATCACGGACATAGAGTGCCACCCCACCCCCCTTTCCGACTTATTCACTAAGTACTTAATGCTAGAGAAATTGACTGAGTTTATTCTAGTTATGTATTATTTCAAGTTACAAAATGATTATACAGTGGACCCCGAGTTTCGTAAACCCGGAAATCGTACATTTATGTAAGTATAATATTGTAAGTGCTTGTGGAAAAGTATTTTGGGGGTCTGAAATAGACTAACCTACGTGACATTTTTCTTAAGGGGTAAATTCGTTCGGTAATGGCACTTGAGCAGACTTCAGGAGTGAAGTTTTACGAAACTCGGGGTCCACTGTACATACTATTTAAAGACAATACTAGAGAAATTGGTTGAGTTTAATCTAGTTGAATATTTTACTTCAAGTTACAATATGTTGATGCTATACTAGTATAATAACAATACTAGAAAAAATTATTGAGTATCTTCTAGTTATATATTTTATTTCAAATTAACAAAATGATGATACTATACTATTTTAAATGACAATATGATGATATGAAATTGCAACAAGTGTTAAGGAGGATGACAAATATAAAACTGAGATTATCTTAAGTAAATTAACATTGGGTTTGAAAGTTTGTTACAGTATGAGTATTTAGTATAGGGTGAGTAGGTGATTTTGAGAAGAGTCTTGAATTGATTTTCCGACAAGGTTAACTTAATATTTTCTGGTAATGAATTCCAGATTCTTATGTTCTTATGTTCTTATGGAAATAGGGTAGTTGATGAGTGGAACAGTCTACCTAGTGGAAATAAATGGTATAAAATACCGACACAATGGAAAAATAAACACATGAACAGTATAATGTGATCCTTTATTGACGTTTCACCCACGCAGTGGGCTTTATCGAGTCACAGACAGATCTACCTGGAAACTGAGTTACATGAATATATATAGGGTATAGTCAGGTGGAGAATGCTGGGTCAGGTGGAGAAAGCTACATGTGACAGTCTTAAAAGTAGTGTGATAGTTTAAAACCTTGTGTGACTTAAAGGACCTGCAGTGTTCCATTCTTGAGTTCTAGGTGGGATAGCATTGAAGAAGTTTCTTGGCAATAGGTTCAGCTATGTTGTAGAAGCCGTTGTTCTGGTTGAAGTTGTTGGATATACAGATAAGTGATGATTCCAGGATTCTTCGGTACTGCGTGTTGTCTTCTCTGGCGATGAGTCTTGCGTTTCTGTAGTTGATTAAATGGTTGTGTAAATTTCTGTGTTGAACACAGGCATTTCTTGAGTCGTCAGATCTGCCTGCGTACTGGTGTTCTGAAATGCGTGTTTGGAGGTCTCTGGATGTTTCGCCGACGTATAATTTGCTGCAGCCATTACAAGGGATTGTGTATACCCCTGCCGTGGATTGAAGCTTTTCCTGTCTGTTACTGGTAATGTCCTTGATGGTGGTGGATGTGGAGGTGGATACTCGGAATGAGGTCTTAGAAAAAATGTTGGAAACGTGTTTGGAAATGGAGTTGGTGGGAAGGACTATGTATCTCTTCTCAGCAGTGTTTAATGCCCGTCGTCTGCAGTCTCTAATGAAGTGACGAGGATAGTGAAGTTTGGAAAACATTGAACAAGTTTTTTTTCCAAACTTCAGTGGCCCCAGGACACTTCCTTGAGGGACTCTGACTGTAATTTGTTGTGTGGAAGAGTTCGCTCCATTTGTGTACACGTATTGGCTTCTGTTGGCAAGGTATGACTTTAGGTAGTTGAGTGAGTGCCCCCTTATACCGTAATGTGCTAATTTTGTGAGCAGTAAATCATGGTCGACTGTATCAAAACCTTTGCGTAGATCAATGAAGATTCCCAGTGGGACTTCTTTCTTCTTAAGTGCGGTATATATTAACTCCAACATGTGCATAATAGCATCGTTTGTGCTCTTGTTTGTCTTGAATCCAAATTGACAGGGGTTGAGTACATTGTGTGAGACGAGGTAGGAATAGATTTGTCTATGAATTAATTTTTCGAAGATTTTAGAAAGCAATGGTAAATTAGAAATTGGTCTATAATTATTCAGGTCTGTTTGATCACCTCCTTTGTGGATCGGGGTGACCCTAGCTATTTTGAGAATTGATGGAAAGGTAGAGGCTTCAATGGATTTATTGAATAGTGTTGCTATAATTGGTGACAGTACCTGTGACCTCAACTCTTCCTGGTCACTTTCGGGGGGTTTTAGGCCATATGAATTTGGTCTGAGGGTACATAAAAGTTGATAAGCTGTTTATGTCTTCCGCCTTGTTTTTAAGGGTGTTGATTATGAGCGAGACTTCAATTGGGTTGGTAGGAGCTAAGAATAGCGTATTAGGGTAGGTGTTTGAGAGGTAGTCTGTTGGACAGGTGTTTGAGCTTGGGATTTTACTCGCTAGATTCTTTCCTATGGTGGAGAAGAAAACATTACGTCTGTTTGCTGTCTCAGTAGGTGAGAGTAGGGGTTGATCTGCTTTTGATAATTTGATGGTGTTGTTTTTCGCTATCTTATTATTTCCTAGAATTGCAGATAGGGTCTTCCAGGTCTTTTTCATATCACCTTTTATGTTCTGGAGTCTGTTCTCATAATACAATTTTTTTGATCTTCTTATCAGGCTGGTAAGGATTGATGAGTAGCGTTTGGATTGTTCTCTGGTTATTAGACCCCTTCTGTATTGTTTTTCATATTGGTGCCTTTTGTTAATGGATTTAAGGATGCTGGGTGTTAGCCAGGGATTGTTAAGTCTCTTAGCTGTGATCTGTTTAGTTTTTTTAGGGCAATGTTTGTTATAGAGGTGGTGGGTTTTGTTAAGGAAATTCTTGATGCATTCATTAGTATCTGTATATGTTTCTAACTCATTATGCCAGTCAATGTTAATCATAGCTGTTATAAAGTTATTTACAGCTGACTCGTTATGTAGTCTGAAGGTGTGAATGAATGGTTCAGAGAACCGACGAGTTGGTAAATTAGACACATATGCAACACTTGGGTATCTTTATTGAGGAAACGTTTCGCCACACAGTGGCTTCATCAGTCCATACATAGGAGAATCGTGAAGAACAGGAGGAGTGTGAGGTTGTCAGGCCCTCAATCTTGAGTAGATGTTGTCATTCCATCAATCTTGAATAGAATAACAGCATATGAGCAGAGGAAGCTTATATACTGTAGACAGGAGAGGTGCAGCAGTTGTAGGAGGTGTCACATTTGCCTATTCCTTGGGCACGACCTACTTCCACATTGAACAAATGTGACACCTCCTACAACTGCTGCACCTCTCCTGTCTACAGTATATAAGCTTCCTCTGCTCATATGCTGTTATTCTATTCAAGATTGATGGAATGACAACATCTACTCAAGATTGAGGGCCTGACACCTCACCTCCTCCTGTTCTTCACGATTCTCCTATGTATGGACTGATGAAGCCACTGTGTGGCGAAACGTTTCCTCAATAAAGATACCCAAGTGTTGCATATGTGTCTAATTTACCAACGTAGTCTGAAGGTAACTTTTTTAAGACGTAGAATGAGGGGAGACATGATCGAGGTATACAAGTGGAAAATGGGTATTAATAAAGGGGATATAAATAAGGTCTTGAGGGTATCTCTCCAAGAGAGAACCCGCAATAATGGATTCAAGTTGGATAAGTTTAGATTTAGAAAGGATATAGGAAAGTATTGGTTTGGAAATAGGGTAGTTGATGAGTGGAACAGTCTGCCTAGTAGGGTTATTGAAGCAAGGACCTTGGGTAGTTTTAAATTTAGGTTGGATAAATTCATGAGTGAGAGGGGTTGGATTTGAGTGCGAATTGAACATGAGTAAATAGAATTATCAAAGCTTATTTCTTGGGTAGCATTGAAGATTAGGTTGAACAAATATTCTGTTAGTGGGATGGAATGTGAAGGACCTGCCTAGTATGGGCCAACAGGCCTGCTGCAGTGTTCCTCCTTTCTTATGTTCTTATAATGAGTCAGCTGTTAATAATTTTATAACAGCTATGATTGACATCGACTGGATAATGAGATAGAATCATATTCAGATACTAATGAATGCATCAATAATTTCCTTAAAAAAAACCCACCACCTCTATAACAAACATTGCCCTAAAAAAACTAAACAGATCACAGCTAAGAGACTCAACAATCCCTGGCTAACACCCAGCATCCTTAAATCCATTAACAAAAGGCACCAATATGAAAAACAATACAGAAGGGGTCTAATAACCAGAGAACAATCCAAACGCTACTCATCAATCCTTACCATCCTGATAAGGTCAAAAAAACTATATTATTATGAGAACAGATTACAAAACATAAAAGGTGATATGAAAAAGACCTGGAAAACCCTATCAGCAATTCTAGGAAATAAAAAGATATCCAAGAACAATACCATCAAATTATCAAAAACAGACGAACCCCTACTCTCACCAACTGAGATAGCAAACAGACTTAATGTTTTCTTCTCCACCATAGGAAAGAATCTAGCAAGTAAAATCCCAAGCTCGAACACACGTCCAACAGACTACCTCGCCAACAACTACCCTAATATGCTATTCCTAGCTCCTACCAACCCAATAGAAGTCTCACTCATAATCAACACCCTTAAAAACAAGGCAGGAGACATAACCTCCACATTCCCATCAATTCTCAAAATAGCAAGGGTCACCCCGATCCATAAAGGTGGTGATCAAACAGACTTGAATAATTATAGACCAATATCTAATTTACCACTGCTCTCTAAAATCTTTGAAAAAATAATTCATAGACAGATCTATTCCTATCTCATCTCACACAACGTACTCAACCCCAGTCAGTTTGGATTCAGGACCAACAAAAGCACAAATGATGCCATTATACACATGCTAGAGTTAATATATACCGCACTTGAGAAGAAAGAAGTTCCACTGGGAATCTTCCTTGATCTACGCAAAGCTTTTGATACAGTCGATCATGATTTACTGCTTACAAAACTAGCACACTATGGTATAAGAGGGCACTCGCTCAACTACATAAAGTCATACCTCAGTAACAGAAGCCAATATGTGTACACAAATGGAGCGAACTCTTCCACACAGCAAATTACAGTCGGAGTCCCTCAAGGAAGTGTACTGGGTCCACTCCAATTCCTCATTTACATCAATGACCTACCTAATGCATCACAACTACTCAAACCCATATTATTTGCGGATGACACAACATATGTCTTCTCTCACCCAAATCCAGTCATACTGGCCAATACTGTTAATGCAGAATTACAGAAAATATCGACATGGATGACGACTAATAAACTTACTCTAAATACTGACAAGACCTACTTTATACAGTTTGGAAACAGTTACAAATGTTCCACGTAACATAACACTCAACGGTTCACCCATCACAAGACTCAAAGAGGGAAAATTCCTAGGAATCCACATTGACAGTAGCTTTAAATTCCAAACACACATACAACAAATTTCCAAGAAAATCTCTAAGACAGTAGGCATATTATCTAAGATACGTTACTATGTGCCTCAATCAGCTCTCCTTGCACAATATCACTCGCTCATTTACCCATATCTCACGTATGGAATCTGTGCATGGGGATCAACAACATTAAATCACCTTAGACCACTCATAACCCAGCAAAAGGCTGCAGTCAGAATAACAACAAATTCCCACTCTAGACAGCATACTCCACCAATATTCAAAAGCCTAAAACTACTCACCATAAAGAACATTCACACTTATTCTTGTGCCTACTACATACATAGAACTCTACATTCTAATATAAACCCTCCACTCAAAATTCTCCTCACCAACTTTAATAGGACCCATGACCATAACACAAGATACAGATTACTTTTGATGTACCCGTGTCCACAGCAACCTATGTAAGAATTCTATGCACATAAAGGGCCCCAGAATCTGGAATTCATTACCAGGAAATGCTGAAATAACCTTGTCTGAAAATCAATTTAAAACTCTTCTCAAAAACCACCTACTCACCCTAAACTAAATACTCATACTGTAAATTGCCTTCAAAAATGCTCAAAGTTATTTTCCTATAAAATAATTTCAATTTTTATAATTATGTTACCACCTAATCACCCTAAACTAAATACTCAAACTGTAAATTACTCTCAAAATGCTCAATGTTATTTTCATTAAGATAATTTAATTTTTTCTAGGTAGTAGGTTGGTAGACAGCAACTGTCAGGGAGGTACTACCGTCCTGCCAAGTGAGTGTAAACGAAAGCCTGTAATTGTTTTACATGATGGTAGGATTGCTGGTGTCTTTTTTTGTCTCATAAACATGCAAGATTTCAGGTACATCTTGCTACTTCTACTACACTTAGATCACACTACACATTCATGTACAAGCTATATATACTCACCCCTCTGGGTTTCTTCTAATTTTTTACTAGTTCTTGTTCTTATTTCCTCTTATCTCCATGGGGAAGTGGAATAGAATTCTTCCTCCGTAAGCCATGCGTGTCGTAAGGCGACTAAAATGCTGGGAGCAAGGGGCTAGTAACCCCTTCTCCTGTATATATTACTAAATGTAAAAGGAGAAACTTTCGTTTTCCTTTTGGGCCACCCTGCCTTGGTGGAAATGCCGACATGTTGAAAGAAAGAAATTTAATTTTTACTATTATGTTCCATCCTACTAAACACTTGTTACAATGTCTATCATCATTTTGTAATGAACAATATATTATCATCATATCATAATTTGAACGATCTACCAATACAAACTCACTCAATTACTCCAATATTATGTTCATAGTCTATAAGCCATTAGATTAAGCTGCCCCTAATGCCAAGGCATGCCAGAGGCTCTCCTTGCACCTCAGTTTATGATTGTAATGTAAACCTATGTACACGAGCAAAGAAATAAAAATTGTATTGTATTGTATTGTAAGTGTAGCATACGTAATAGTAGCACAAATCGATTCACTGGTATAATATCACTGAAACCTGGGGTTGCAATCAGGCGGTCTGTCGACCAGTATGATTTGACATTGTGCTTATACACATGTGGCATAAGCATTATTGTGGCAAAGAAAAGATACATCTCAGCCACAGTTGCTTCTTTCCACTGGTGTAGACATGATTTTGGTGAAAGTATTGTGTTTCTCATGGTGTACTCGTAGTATCTGTTGCTTTCCCTGACAATAATATCCATCAGGGGTTCGTCAAAGAATAATTCAAAGCATTCCACTTCAGTGGCATTGTTTCCAAGTGTACAAGATCGGCGTATTCCACTTTGATTTTCATCAAACTGATGGGGATTGGGAACAAAATTATGAGCTTCCTACCAATACCATTTGCAGTCTGCTGGTGGGTACTGGATATTGGCAGGTGGTTGTAGAGATTGTAGTTGTGGAGGTTGGTGTGGTGGGTGAGGGTGGCCTTTGTTGTAGGTCGGGTGAGTCAACGGCGTAGGTGGCAGCATGGCCCACTGCTGGTGCAGGGTGGCCACCACCACCACCAGATGCATGTGCATTTTTCATCCCAATTGCAACACTATCATCTTCATTTTCATTATCTGTTCCTGTTGTATGGCCACGATATGTACTCCTAGATGTATTCCTTACCCTTGGAATTGCATATGGCACACTACCAGAGCGCATATTCCGTCGTATATACTGACGCTTCACTGGCGAATATTCCACTTCACTCTCGCTACTGGAACTGTTTTGAAGAGCTTGGAGTTCATATTCACTATCACTATCATCACCATTGCTCACATCTGAGTCCTGGATATGAGTAAATAACAGTTTCCTCCTTCGTTCCAGTACAACTGAACGTGAACAAGACGCCACAGCTCCAGAGGTGGAAGGTTGTGGGTCGTCTGGGGTTTCCTCACTATTATCGGTAGTATGGTCATTACTTTCGGTCACAACCGCCATAAAACCTTGAAAGTCACCTTCACTGACACCCCCATCACTATTAGAACTGTCACTGGGGAACAAGTGTCCCAATTTGCCGAGGAGTAAGGTGTTTCTTGCTGTGAGGCATGGTGGACAAGGTGTACTGAAATGGTGTTCCCACAATGCACCACTGGGTGCCCGATTTTTTCCTACTGCGCACACTGACCACGCAGACCCATTCTCTCACATCTAGGCCTACCAGCGATTTCCCGCTCAATTTGAAACCGCTAGAATTTATGCATACTAGTACGTCAAACACCCTGGCGCGTAAGACATACTAGTACGTCAAAAACCCTGAAAGGGTTAATGGAGACGTACTGATACCTGTTAGTAAGGTAGGATTTGAAATATGCAAGTGCATGGCTTCTTATACCATAATGGTCAAGTTTGTGGAGTAGGATGCCGTGGTCTACTGTGTCAAAAGCTTTTCTTATGTCAATAAAAAGTCCTAATGGATATTCCTTATTTTTATTAGGACTCTTTATGTGCATTGCATTTTTGTGTAGGGTGAGACAGACATGAGGGATGTCAAAGAGAGTTTTTGTGCCTGTGTGTTCTATTGTAGCTATCAAGGAAAAGTTTGAGAGGAGGGTTTGTATTGGAATTAATATTCTGCACGGCAGCATTTTGTTGGGTTATTAATGGTTTAAGGTGATTAGACATAGTAGATTCCCAGGCACAAATGCCATAGGTGCAGTAAGGGTAGATTAGAGTGGTATAGTGTAAATAGTGCCATTTGGGGTACACAGCACTGAATAGTACCGATAGTACCGAATTTCCTGGGGTTGAGTCTTGACTCCAGACCCCCACTTCTTAAGCTTCATCATCCAGCACTACTGGTCTCTGACCTCCTAAATCTGGTGTTAAAACTCTGTATGGAGCATCCAGCCCATTTCACTTCCCTATTATCCTGGCTGATAATGTATTTCATAAACTCAATGTTATTTTCCTTAAGATAATCTCAGTTTTATATTATCATCCTCCTAAACACTTGTTGCAATTTCATATCATCATATTGTCATTTTAATAGTATAGTATCATCATATTGTAATTTGAAATAAAATATATAACTAGAAGAAACTCTATAAATTTTTCTAGTATTGTTATTATACTAGTATAGCATCAACATACTGTAACTTGAAATAAAATATACAACTAGAATAAACTCAACCAATTTCTCTAGTATTGTCTTTTTAATAGTATAGTATTATCATATTGTAATTTGAAATAAAATATATAACTAGAATAAGCTCAATCAATTTCTCTAGTATTATGTACATAGTGAATAAGTCTTTAGACTAAGCTGCCCCTAATGCCATGGCATGCCAGTGGCTCTCCTTGCATTACAGTTTTATAATTGTAACTACCAATACCTATGTATACTTGTAACTTGCAACGAAATAAAAATATTATTCTTATTATATTATTATTATTATTATTATTATTATAATATCGCTGTGATTCATCTTGTTTTTAATTTCTATCTATGTTCCCTTGTTCCTGATCTTTGCATTTCAGTTGGGTGGTGGGGTTAGTATGGAACTTCTGCTCATGGGTGCTGCTGCTTCTGCTGTTGCTTATTTGTGAGAATCACAGAAACATTTTAATCTTTTTCTCTCAACAAACTGGCCGTATCCCACTGAGGCAGGGTGGCCCCCAAAAAAAACAAAAGTTTCTCTTTTTAAATTTAGTAATTTATACAGAAGGGGTGACTAGTACCTTGCTCCCGGAATTTTAGTCGCCTCTTATGACACGCATGGCTCACAGAGGAAGAATTCTGTCCCACTTCTCCATGGAGATGAGGAAATACACAAGAACTAGTAAAGAAATAGGAGAAAACCCAGAGTGGCATGTGTATATATGCTTGTCTATGCTTGTGTAGTGTGACCTAAGTGTGAGTAGAAGCAGCAAGATGTACCTTAAATCTTTCATGTTTATGAGATAAGAGAAAAGACTAGCAATCCTACCATCATGTAAAACAATTACAGGCTTCCATTTTACACTCACTTGGCAGGATGGTAGTACCTCCCTGGGCAGTTGCTGTCTACCAACCTACTACCTAGGAAACATTTTTATCACCCACACTAAATATGTGCTGGCATGTGATTCCAAGTTAGCCAAATTTTTTTTTTTACCAGGTTCAGGTTTATTCTAGAGCAAAAAGTTTTTTAAACTACTGAAGGGATAAGTCTGCTTTAGAAATATTTCATGAAAATCATTCCATGCTAATCTTTAAGAAATTTATGTTACTTATTATACTTTGCCTACTTACAATGCATTCATTTCTTAGATGATTTCTAGAGACTACAATAATTTAATATTTCTTTTTCAGCTATTCTTTATTAATTACTAAAAAATTTGAACAAATTACCTTTGCTTTATTGAAGAATGGTGTCATCATGAGAGCAAACACAATGGAGGAGCAACCATAGAGAATAAAAAGGATGAACAGGAGGAAGAGGTTTGCATTAAGAAAGACTTTGGCAAGAGGCAGGACTATAATGCAGATTATTGCCAGTGCTACTACATAAGCAGCATACACAGCAAACCAAGACAACCTGAAATAAACAATTAACAGGTACAGTACTGTAGTCTACTTTTTTATTATTTAACACTGCAAATCAAATTAAAATTTTTGCATATTGTACAATGTGTGATTTACACGTTATAAAATATTGTTAAGTACCAAGGAAACCACTAATATGCCTGAGCATTTCAGGCAGATTAATCCTAATGATTACAAACAATTTAAAATTAGACATAGCTTATGGAGTGGTAAATTTGAATTACAGTAGAACGTCATTTAGCACGATAGTTACGTTCCTGAAAAAGTCGTGTTAGATAATTTCGTGTTAAATAATTAAAAGAACTAATGGGAAAAATAGGGTTACGTTCCTGAGAGTCCCCAAAAAGCCAAACAAGTTTTTTTTAGACCAACAGATCTTACAAAAATAAAAGTGAATATGTAATTGTAGTTCATTATCGTGATGTATTATGTTGTTTTTACTGCTTAAGACTACAAATGTAATAGAAATAATAGTATTTACCTTAAATTGTGGGTGCTGGTGTTTGTGGATGATTGTGAAGAGTGAGAGTTATGGTGTGGCTCTACTGGGCTGAGGTGGATAGTAGAAGTTCTTGAACTGAAGTCGATGGTTGAACTGAGTGTCTAACTTTAAGTCAGTCAAGTCATTCAGTAAGTCAGTCAAGTCATTCAGTAAGTCAGTCAAGTCATTCAGTAAGTCAGTCAAGTCATTCAGTAAGTCAGTCAAGTCATTCAGTAAGTCAGTCAAGTCATTAAGTAAGTCAGTCAGTATTCAGTAAGTCAGTCAAGTCATTCAGTAAGTCAGTCAAGTCATTCAGTAAGTCAGTCAAGTCATTCAGTAAGTCAGTCAAGTCATTCAGTAAGTCAGTCAAGTCATTCAGTAAGTCAGTCAAGTCATTCAGTAAGTCAGTCAAGTCATTCAGTAAGTCAGTCAAGTCATTCAGTAAGTCAGTCAAGTCATTCAGTAAGTCAGTCAAGTCATTCAGTAAGTCAGTCAAGTCATTCAGTAAGTCAGTCAAGTCATTCAGTAAGTCAGTCAAGTCATTCAGTAAGTCAGTCAAGTCATTCAGTAAGTCAGTCAAGTCATTCAGTAAGTCAGTCAAGTCATTCAGTAAGTCAGTCAAGTCATTCAGTAAGTCAGTCAAGTCATTCAGTAAGTCAGTCAAGTCATTCAGTAAGTCAGTCAAGTCATTCAGTAAGTCAGTCAAGTCATTCAGTAAGTCAGTCAAGTCATTCAGTAAGTCAGTCAAGCTTCAGTGTCAGTCAAGTAGTCAGTCGCATTCAGTAAGTCAGTCAAGTCATTCAGTAAGTCAGTCAAGTCATTCAGTCAGTCAGTCAAGTCATTCAGTCAGTCAAGTTAGTCAGTCAGTCAGTCAGTCAGTCAGTCATTCAGTCAGTCAGTCAAGTCAGTCAGTCAAGTCAGTCAGTCAAGTCAGTCAGTCACACAAACTTATGTTTACATCTTTTTATGTGTACAAAGTAACACTTCATTACGGCCACGGGTTATGTCTTGTCTAATATCTTTGTTTTCTTCGTTAATTCAAGATCAAAACACAATTCACTCTTATTTTATTCTTCACAAACACAGCTGGCTTGTAGCCAGGACTTCTTGACGCGTATGAAATACGTACGAATACTGGGATGGTGGGGTCCGTGGTGGGTGGGTAAGGCGGGTGGTGTCTGCTGAACCACAACAACAGTAGTAGTAACAAGACTGCTTGTGAGAATGGTTATTTGTTTTTCCTTCCCACAAACTGTAAGTAAGTTTATTCAGGTATACACAGATACAGTTACGAAGATTATCATACATAGCAGCATATGTGTAGAGAACCTAGGATAACCCAAAAAAGTCAGAGTGACAGTATTTCCATTGACTGACTTGGGTTATCCTAGGTTCTCTACACATATGCTGCTATGTATGATAATGTATGTAACTGTACTCACCTAATTGTGGTTGCAGGGGTCGAGACTCAGCTCCTGGCCCCGTGTATCTGAATAAACTTAGTTTGCAGGAAGGAAAAACAACAAATTCCCTTTTCCTCAAAGCATGAGGATTCTTAGGCAGTAAATAACCATGGGTCGAAATTTTTCCCCTCCTGCCAACCGTGTAATATCATCTTTACGTCGTGTAAGATGATAATGTGTCGCAAATCTTAAATCGTGCAATACCGGTAACGTGCAACATAATCTCGTGCTAAATGACGTTCTACTGTATTCATTATTTTATATTATTACAAAAAGAGAGGTAGCCAAAAAATTTATAATTACAGTGGGCCCTTGAAAATTGTCCATAATCCATTCCAGAGAGTCTGCTGAAATTCAAAATGGACGACTTTCAAAACCATTTTCCCCATAAGAAATAATGTAAATCAAATTAATCCATTCCAGACACCCAAAAGTATTTAAAAAATATATTTTTTTACATAAAATGTACATTTATCTACACAAAAACCAATAAGATATGAAGTATAAAACAGTAATAACTTGACACTTTAAATTTATTGTTTGGAAGGGAAATCCCCTTCCATTAAGACTTCAGGTACCAAGTCCTTTTCTGGGGTTACTTCCCTTCTTTGTTTTTTAATGCCACTAGGACCAGGTTGAGAGTCACTGGACCTCTGTCTCACAAAATAATTTGTCCAGAAAGGTCTGTTTCTGGCGGTTCTTTAAAAGTCCCTAAAATATGACAAGACATTGTCATTGAACATGTCGATACACGGTCTGCAACAGCTTTGTCAGTGTAATGCTCCTCCACAAATCTTTCCATCCTAGTCCACATTGCACACATCTCCGTAATCTCTGAAGAAAGCAACTTCTTCCTTCTCCCTTCCTCCTCCTCTGAAGCAATTTCGAGCTCTGGTCTGTTGTTGTTGTTGTTGCAGATTAAGGTCAGCAGCTCTTCAGTGGTTAGTTCTTCATTGTGGTCCTCCACCAACTCTTCCACATCCTCACCACTAACCTCCATCCCCATGGACGTCCCCAATGCCACAATTGTTTCCACAACAGGCTCAGGGATGTCAGGGTCAGCCTCAAACCCTTCAAAATCTTTGTCGAGGACACAATCTGGCCACAATTTTCTCCAAGCAGAGTTCATCATCCTGGAAGTCACTTCCTGCCAAAGCCTTACCTATAAGGCATATGTAATGGAGGATATTGAAGTGATCTTTAAAGAACTCTCTTAGGGTCAATTCAGAGTCTGAGGTTATGTCAAAGCACCTTTGAAACATTGCTTTGGTGTAGAGTTTTTGAAGTTTGAAATGACTTGCTGGTCCATGGGCTGGAGAAGAGGAGTGGTATTAGGGCAAGAACTTCACTCTGATGAACTTAAAATCCTTCACTATTTGCTCTTCCAAGTCTGGAGGATGAGAAGGAGCATTGTCCATTACCAGGAGGCACTTAAGTGGCAATTTATTTTCCAGGAGGTATTTCTTCACACTGGGGCCAAACACTTCACTGAACCAATCAAGGAAAATTTCCTGGACCCCTGCCTTAATGTTAGCCTTCCACATCACACACAAATTAGCCTTGGCGACACTGTTTTTCTTAAACACTCTGAGATTTTCAGAGTGATACACCAATAAAGGCTTCACCTTGAAATCCCCACTAGCATTACCACACAACATGAGAGTTAGCCTGTCTTTCATAGGCTTGTGTCCTGGCATGCATTTTCCTCTTCGTGATGTAGGTCCTCTTTGGCATTTTCTTCCAAAAGAGGCCTGTTTCGTCACAATTGAACACTTGTTGGGGTTTGAATTGTTCAGCCTTTATGTACCCTTGAATTTGTGCACAAATTTTTCAGCCGCATTTGTCAGAACTTGCAGCCTCTCCATGCCTTACAACATTGTGTATGCCACTTCGTTTCTTGAAATTTTCAAACCAGCCTTCGCTGCCTTGAATTCATCAACATCAGCACTGGTTCCAGGACTTTTCTTTACGAGATTGTCATGCAACTGCCTTGCCTTTTCACAAATTATTGACTGTGTAACACTATCTCCTGCTAACTCTTTTTGTCTGATCCACAAAAGCAACAACTTCCCAACTTCTTTGATTATTTGCGATCTCTTTTTCGTTAGCATATTCACCCCTTTCACAACATCAGCTTCCTTGATTTCCTTATTCTTCAACAAGATGGAAGTGATGGTTGAATGGGCCTTCCACACATCTGGAGAGCTCCCCACATGCACTCCACTTTCATATTTTTCTATGATCTCTTTCTTAACATCAATCGTGTTTCTCACTTTCTTTACCAAAGGGCTGTCACTAGGAGCTTTCTTTGGGCCCATGGTGGCTTATTTAGCAGTTGCAAGCACTAAAACAAATGAAATATTAAGAAATGTATCGTATGAATGGTAGGTGATCGTCACTTGCTGGTAAACAATGGCACACTGACGCTGAATGGTGTTTGTGTGCCCGCAGTGGCTGGGAGGCCGCTCGGACGCATTTCATACGACCGCCGATTTTTTAAACCAACGGAAGAAAATCAAGCCAATATTTTGCCGAAAAAAAGCTGCCGATTTTCAAATTTGCCGATATTCAAGGGGACGATTTTCCAAGGGTCCACTGTAATAAGATTTATAGTAAACATGCAGCAAAAAACAAGAGTACAGTGATACCTCTCACATCCAGACTATATGGGCCGAGACAGGTTGGGAAACACGGAGTTTCAAAATTCATGAGGGAAAAAATGTACATCCATACCGTCATATCGCCATCCATACCCCCTCATATCCCCATCGGCGACGGCATTGTAGGTTTAAAAAACAACTCCAACGTCGTCTGGCGGTGGGACCAGGACAATCTGGACTCGAATACTAAAAGCCTCCCGGATTTTCAGACCAAAGAACCATAACTTTTCAAATGGGCTGTGGACGGTGGATGCCCCAAAACGGGCCCCCCGGTAGGCACCCGGAAATCATAAAATTATGTAAGTATAATATTGTAAGTCTTTTTAAGTGTATTTTGGGGGTCTGAAATGGACTAATATTGACATTATTTCTTGGGAAATAAATTCGTTCGGTAATGGCACTTGAACAGGCTTTTTAATGTTTTGCTCATTACTCGGGGGGTCCCTGTACCCCAAAAGTGTTTGACACCTGCCCTTGCTACTGAAGTTTTGGTCTTGGGGCATTGGTTTGTCGTCATCACTTTCAGAATGTTCCGGGTGCAACACTGATTCTGCAATCTCTGCCCATAAGTTGCACACCAGGGTCATCTTCGTCACCTCTAGCCAGTCCTGCAATTTTTCTGTAGTTTTCCTTGCCTTGGACAACCTGCATCCATTCAATAATATTTCCCTCTTTTTTTCTAGAGTAACACATTCCTGCCCTCTTTGGTGCCATACCAAATATAGGGCAAAACACGCTGTAAATGCTAAAGGAAGGTAAAGCGCGGCTCCTAGTGGCCAACCGGAAATGGAAATAAGTCACTCTTCATCATTTGGGTTATCCAGGTTTTCTACACATATGCTGCTATGTATGATAATCTATGTCTGTATTTTGTTACCTAAATAAACACTTACTGATGTCCCCTGTGGCGCCTTCTGTCGTACCCAAACGGCTGTTGGATGTTTTAATAATTTTAGAATTTTGCCCTTTTCCAGGGCCTGATTGGCAGGTTTGGATAATGGCAGGCTGGATATGCAGTATCACTGTATTACAATCAGTACAATTTACAATATTACAAAGTACAATTTAAGTGTATTAATATTTTAGACTGATTTAATGGTCTTAAGTTTTTAAAGGGATTTTTTGAGTAGTTTCCATGATTTGGCATGGCATAGTGTTGGTATAGTTAAACTGAGATGAGTTTTTTTTTTTTTAACGTTGGCCATCTCCCACTGAGGCAGGGTGACCCAAAAAGAAACACTTTCCCATCATTCACACATAATCTTCTTTCAGAGGTGAACATGACAGTTTAAATGTCCTCCAAACATCAATATCTCAAACCCTTCCTTTCCCTTTGACTGTCAAAACCCCCTTTCTAAACTGTCATTCTACATGGGAAATACAGTGGTACCTCAGTTAACGATATTTTGTTTCCAGAATGTTTCAAGTGCCATTACTAAACAATTTATCCCCATAAGGAATAATGTAAAATAGACTAGTCCTTTTAGACCCCCAAAAATACACTTACAAAAGCTTTTAAAAAATAAACTTACATAAAAGGGCGAGTTTGGGACCATTAAACCAAGGTACCACTGTATTGAAAAAAAAAAAAATTATTTTTCTTATCAAAATGTTAAATTATTTTTCTATGCAGGCAGTTTATGGGGTAGTGATCCCGGCCTCAGACGGGGGCATGTGTTGATAATTTGTGGGCGCGGTCTTTGGGTGTTGTTCCTTGGTACTTGAATATTTTTGTCTGATGACTGACAAACAAAATATAGATATTTGGGTTTGTTGTTGGTCTTCAACTTATACATTTATAAGCATTCACAGAAATGAAAAGAGGGAAAAAAAAGAGGTTTTATGTCGCTTATAACTCTTGCAGACACAATCCAAACCCAATCTGCATGCGCATTTGTCCACTAAGCGCATATTGAGGTTTAGTCCATCACAGCTGGGTTTTAGAATGGGTTCATTGGTCTCTCTATTCTGCCTTCCACTGTCTACCATTTCGTATCTGTAACTGATGTCAACAATGTGACATCCGTTTGTCTTGCCACCCAAATGCCATGATGTCTTGGCAGCAAACACCCACTTCACCTCGAGTGCCAGCGTCGAACCTAGGCATATGTTTTCAATTTCCACATTTCCACACACTGTCACACAAGTCTGTCATGTTCCTCCAAGAAATCACTGGTAAAAGGGCTTGTGTCCCAGTTATCAGTATATAATATATGCCCCTTACTAAGTTATGGTTCCATCATTGTTCTAACCCATCAAGAGATACCCAATAACTTCATGGTATCCCCTCAATTTTATGCCAGTGTCACAATTAGATTCAGAACCAGACCACTTTTCCTCACACAGTACAAATAACTTTATACCAAAGCGTTTCCTCTTGCTTGGTATTACTTTGAATGACAGTCTGTCTTTGAACAAAATCAAAGCTCATCAATAACAACTTCCTGAAGGAATAAAAATACAACAGCACTTTTTTTCAGGTACATGAACACATTCCTGATCTTATATAACCTGTCGTTTCTGTCAGGCCTTGTTTTGTCTGAAATGTAGCATACGTGTTCAAAAATCGATTCACTGGTATAATATCATAAAACCTGGGGTTGAAATCAGGGTTCTGTCGACCAGTATGTGGTGACAGTGTGTTATACAATGTGGTATAAGCATTTTGTAAAAGAACAAGTACATTTCTGCCACAGTTGTGTTTCCATTGGTGTAGCTGTGAATTTGGTGAAAGTGTGTTTATTGTATCATAGTATGTGTTCTTTCCCTGACTAATGTCCATCAGGGTTCATGAAAATAACTGAAAACATTCTAGTTCAGTAGCATTGTTTAAGTGCCACATGGCGTATTCCACTTTGTGCTTCATCAAAGTTATGGGATTGGGAACAAAATTGTCCTTGCTGCCAATCCCAGATGCGGTCTGCTGGTGGGTACTGGATATTGACAGGTGGTTGTGGTTGTGCAGGTTGTGAAGTGTGGGGGTGGTTTAGGGTGGTTGTGGCTGTGCTGAGTTACGCGTGGCCCGCTCATGGTCCACTGACTCATGCCACCGCGAACACCACCACCACCCTGCTGCCCCCACCATTTGCATCCCCATTGTAAAATTCGTCTCTTCCTATCAATTCGTGGTGTGGGGTCAAGAGAACCCCAAATTTTTCTTTTTCCTTGGAAGGCCCCGGCCCCTACCAAACAAATAGCGTCGTACATACTGCCGCTTCACTGAAGAATCTCTCCCTCCTGTGCCACTAGAACTGCTTTTAAAACGTCACTGTCATCATCAATTCCTGCTAAAAGAGCCTCCCGTTGAAATAGTTTCCTCTTTCGTCCTGGTACAGGAAAACGTGAAGGACGCCCAGCACCAGAGGTGGAAGGTTGTGGGTCATCTGGTTTTTTCATCAAAATTATTCCCCTGGGCACTGCTTTGGTCACCCCTTTTTTGCCAGGAATTCACTTTCCTGGCACTTCCATGCTGTTAGAACTATCACGGAAGAAAACCTCCATCGCTGGGAGTGAGGTCTTTTTCCGCAAGGATGGTGAACAAGGACTAAAAACATGGCGCTCCCACAATGCACCACTGGTCCCCCATTTTCATACTACACACCCACCCGCAGACCCATTCCCCCAAAGGGGCCATCAGCTTTCTCCCCATTTGAAGCCGCTAAATTTTCGCGTTTAAATACATCCAAAAATTGGCTCGTAAGTGTATATACAGTCATCCCTCCGTTTTGTGTATTTTTTTTTTGTGTATTTCAGTTTTCGTGCTTTTTTTGGGAAAAAATTGCCTCTGTTTTGTGTGATTCCCCCTTTCGTTTTTGGCCGGGGAACCCGTCCATGCCCAGCGCACATAAAAAACCCAAGCCCGCCTCCCCCCATTCTCAGGCAGGTGCATTGTTTCTGGTTGAGTGAAACGTTACCCCTGCGAGTTCATACAAAACATTTCTTAACAATCCATTGTTTTGGTCCTTGATTGTGTGTGACTGCTAAAAAAACACCAGGGGCCCCAAAAAGAAGCCCCCATTAGTCCTTTGGTAAAAAAGTAGGAAACCATAAATTAAAAAAAAATCGTAGCAAAGTGGTGAGGCAGTGGTGATAAAAGGAGTGGTGGTGAGGGCAGTGGTGATGAGACAGTGGTGGTGAGGCAGTGGTGATGAAGGCAATGGTGGTGGGGGCAGTGGTGATGAGGGCGTGGTGGGGGCAGTGGTGATGAGGAAATGGGGGTGGGGGCAGTGGTATGAGGCAATGGTGGTAGAGGCAGTGGTGATGAGAGGCAATGGTGGTAAGAGCAGTCTTAATGTAGAGTGGGGTGAGTAAAAAAAATTAAATGAAAAAAGGAGAGAATGAGTGTAGAAGTTTGGTGTTTTGTCAAAAACCAGTTTTTTGTTGATGCTGCTGTTGTTGTTACCAGCCAGCCTGGACAGAATATTCCTGTTCACACCGGCGACTGGAAAAAACGGTGGTAGGGCTGATGGGGGCGTGGTGGTGGAGGCAGTGGTGATGGGGGGAGTGGTGGTGGAGGCGTGGTGGTGAGGGGGGCAGTGGTGGTGAGGGGGCAGTGGTGGAGGCAGTGGTGGTGGGGCGTGGTGGTGGGGCAGTGGGGGTGAGAGGCGTGGTGATGAGAGGCGTGGTGGTGAGACAGTGGTGAGAGAGGCAGTGGTGGTGAGAGGCAGTGGTGGTAGGGCAGTGGTGGTGAGGGCAGTGGTGGTGAGAGGCAGTGGGGGTGGAGGCAGTGGTGGTGGGGGCAGTGGTGGTGAGGGGGAGTCTTAATGTAGAGTGAGAGGGGAGAAAACAAGATTAAATGAATAAACCAAAAGAATGAGAGTGGAAGTTTGGTAGTTTTGTAAACAAACCAGTTGTTGTTGTTGCTGCTGCTGCTGCTGCTGTTGTTACCAGCCAGCCTGGACAGGAAGATTCCTGTTACCTTGGGGGACTGGAAAAAAGGGGTCTAATGCAGTTAGCACTACAAACTCCGTTTTCTCTTATACTAATGCGTCTGAAGGGGAAAGAATAGGAAGATGTTTTCATAGCTGGACAGTTCCACCACATTCGAAATGAGACACATATTTTATTCTTTTAGAGTGTATATCACGTTTTTTTTTATTTTATTGTTTATTATGTCATATTAGATGAATTTTGATAGATAAATAACCCGTAAAAAGCTGATATTAGTGTCAAATTGAAGCATTTTGTCCTGCCTCCCAACAATAAACTCGCCTCCCCTCTCCTCTCCATCTTCCTACACCAACAAATCGCCAATAAAGTAAGTGTGACGTTAAATGTTCATTTATACATGTTATTAGTGCTTTATATTTATTTGTTATTCTTTTCTGTATGTAAATCTATATTTAATCTCTAAAAATTATTTTTGTTAATACTCCTGGGGTCTGGGATTAATTTAATTTACATTATTTCTTATGGGGGGAAAAGGCCAGTTTTTTTTGATTTCAGTTTTATGATCCCCCCGGAGGATTAAACACGGGAGGGGGCCCCTGTTTTTACCGAAAAATCAAAAGGGTTAAAGTGCAGGCATTGTCTTCACACCTCGGACTCAAGTCTGGCTAACCAGTTTCCCCGTCCCCCTTACAAAATATTACCCCCTCACCTCCCCAAAGCTCTCAGGTCCCAAAAACCATTTGTCTCCATTCCTCCTTCTAACATGCTCTACATCCTGCTGCATGCCCAACCCTGCACAAAAAAATTTAACCCCCCTTTTCCCCCCCCCTAGGACCCTGCTCCTTCCCCCCCCTACAGATTTATACACCCCCCCAAATTTTTGCAGACATGGAACCTTTTGCTGGTTCAGACAATGAATTCAGATCTTAAACCCCCTTCCCAGGGTCAGCCCCAAATATATGTCAGCTTGATGGCCAATGTCGGCCCTGTTTTATTAAAATTCTAGCGCCTTCAAATCTGGGTGGAAAGGAAAGCGGTTTGGCCTACATATAAAAGAATGGGCCCTGCATGGCCCAGTGTCACAGTAAAAAAAAAAAACCTGCAGCATCAGTCAAATGAGGAAAAAAAAAAAACTGATCATTTTTTGGTTTTAAACCCCCTTTGACTGTAAAGCCCAATTCTGAAACTGTTTTTCCCTTTTCCCAAAAATATTAAAAAAAAAAAAAAAAATTTCTTATAAAAATTTTTAAAAGTTTAAATTTTTCTGATTTTTAACCCCCCCAATTTTTTTTTGCGATCAGTATTTTTACAGAGATATAGAAGCGTAAAGTTGGCTGAAAATGGGGCCGCGTTCCAGAGCGGCGAATGCCCTCCCCCGGTAAATTTTTTTACCCCCTTTAAAAGGGGTTTCTTTTTTTTCCCCCCAGTCCCTCCTCATTTTTCCAACAGAATGGGGGCCTGGACCGCCCTTTAAAACGATTTGTCGCTTCGAGGAATCCCCCCCTACTGACATTAAAGTGTCCCCAAACCAAAATTAAAACATTCAGTTTTATGTTTGCTGGGAAATTCCTTTCAATCTGTTTTTTTTCGGAAATTACAACATGAAATAGATCAATGACTTATTTCGGGGAAAATATTCCGGGAAAAGCCTGCATGGCTGATTACTTGGGTTTTTTTTTTAATTCCCTTTTTTTTTCAGTCTTTGTATAGGGTAGAGTGATCTTCTATAGTTACCCTTCAGGCACCCCCGTTTTCCCGGTCATTTTTTTTTCATCTTTCCCCGCCCCCCCTTCAATACCTCTCTATATAATTCAGTTTTTATCATTGACCCAGAATACATGAAAAAGGTAAAGGTTAATGCTTTCCTGGCACATAAAAAAAAGAAGGATGCTTGAAAAGGGGGGGTTTAATAGTTTTTTTTAACACCTCACCTGTCTCCCACCGGGTAGGGTAATCTGACAAATATGAAAAAAAACTGTCAATGTCACTCATTCAGTCAAAATTTCAGATAACCCCCCAAAACTTCAATACCCCAACCCTTTCCCCTTCACTGTACTCACCATCCCCAGGACTTAAATCTGGTTTAACTATTTTCCCCTGAACCCCTTCAAAAATTTTCCCTTTTTACCCCTCATCAGAAATCCAATCATAAAAACCCTTGCCTACCCCCTATCTAACACACTCTTCAAACCTGTTGGATTTAAACCCAAACACTAAAAACCTCCTATACTGCCTCTCTCCAACCTTACCTAGGATGACCCTTCCCCCTTTCCCCTCCACCCCAGATTTATATTCCTCATAATCATCTTTTTTTTTCTCCCCCCTTTTTCTAAATTCCATACCACTTTAACAACCCCTCCTCAGCCCACGGGAAAAATCCCCGTAATTCCACTTCTTTTTCAAACTTTGAATTCCCCCCATATCTCACAGAAATTGTCAAACATGACATATCTGCTGTCTCTGGGGTTTTCCTAACTTCAACATTAAAACCCATGCTTTCACCTACAATGTTTTTAGTATCACTAGACTTTATACATTCCCCTTTTTTTCCCAGATGGATAAAGCTCTTTGTCTCCACAGATGTTTAACCCTTTGACTGTGAGGCCCCTTTTCCCGAAACTGTCATTTCTTGGGGAAAAAAAAAAAAATTATTTTCTTACCAAAATGTTAGGATCATTTTGCTGATTGTTTAAAACCTAAAAGTTCATTGACAACTGAGACCTCTTCTTAGAAAGGAACATGTATGCCAGGGGTGAGTTCACTTATCTGGGTCTGGGGTGGGGGGACTGGCCCGCCGGGGGAGGGGGTGTTAGGGTTTTTTAAAAAAGAAAAGTTAGTGGTATAGGATATGGGGGGAAAAAAGTGAAGTCCCGGGGAAAAATTTTGAATTCTAGGGGGAAATAGTAATGGCAGGGGAAAAGGTGGATATTGGAAAACCAGGGGGCATAGGGTGAGAAGGACAAATAGGTATAGTGGAAAAACAGAATTGAGCAGGAAGGGTAAAAAAGAAAGGAGGGGCTTCAAACATATATTACAGTTTATCGTAGTGCTAGGAATAAGATGGATGAGT
This sequence comes from Cherax destructor, assembly GCA_009830355.1. NCBI lineage: Eukaryota > Metazoa > Arthropoda > Malacostraca > Decapoda > Parastacidae > Cherax > Cherax destructor. The sequence continues at coordinate 39,190 of WNWK01013930.1, forward strand.
TGAGATTAGTTGCCCAAATGCAGGTAACATTGATGTATTTGCCATAAAGGGGGGGTGGTTTAATTAGAAAAATTGGAAAGCCTGCTGAATGTCCCTTCAGGGTTTTAAATTATTCAAGTACAGTAGACCCTCATTTAAAGACTTTATTTGGGGATTTGGGGATTACGATTGAAAGAATTTGGGGAATTTTTTTCTTTTCGGGGTAAACGATTTCGATTCCATCCCCCCCAAACGTTCAGTTTGATTCATCGGGGTGCAGGGCGACAAAAACGGGAAGCTGGGTGTGTTTTTTTTTACATACATTTTCTCATTTTCATTTTCATTTTGATAAATCTTTGTACACATAAAAAAGGTAAACATAAGTCCTGACTGAATGACTTTAAAGGCTAAAGGGTTACCCGGGTTGGCTTCAAAGGCTGAAGCTTCGCTTGACTGAATGACTTACTGGCTTAAATGAATGACTTACTGACTTATTTTTAAAGACTTACTGGCGCTGAATGACTTTGGCTTGACTGAATGACAGCCCGGCTGAATGACTTACCCGGCCGGCTGAAACCTTTTTTCGGATTTTGAAAATTGTCTGACTTGACTGAATCATTTACTGACTTGTGAATCGCCCCCGGGTGACGGCTGGGGAAACGCCCGGCCCCCCTTGGCTGAATCATTTTACTGGCTTACTGAATCAAATTTACCCGCTTACTGAATCCTTAAAAACTTACTGAATGGCTTCCCGAATTACTGAATCCCCGGGGGGACTTCTGAATCCTTGACTGACTTATGAATGACTTGCCTGGCTTCTGAATGACTTGACTGACTTACTGAAAGGGTTGGCTGACTTACTGAATGTTTGACCTTACTGAATTCTTGACTGACTTCGAATTCTTGACTGACTTACTGAAATGTCTTGGTTTACTGAATCCCGACGGGTTTACTGAAGCTTGACGGCCTGAATAACCCCCCCGCTTACTGAAGGGTTTGGGCTGACTTACTGAAAAGCGGCTGACTTACTGAATGACTTGACTGACTTCCCTGAAGCTTGACCCCCCCACTGAATGACTTGACTGACACGGGGTGACTTGACTGACTTACTGACGGGCTAGATGATTTAAAGTTAGACACAAATTAAAACCCCTCGACTTCAGTCCCAGAACCTCTACCATCCACCTCAGCCCGGGTAGGGCCACAGCATAACTCCCCACAACTTTTCCCAAATCATCCACAAACATCATTACCCACAATTTTGGTAAGAAAATATTATTTTTATTGCATTTGTAGTCTTAAGCAGTAATATATCCCCACAATGAACTACAATCACATATTATTAAAATTTTCAAAATCTGTTGGGCTAAAAAAACTTGTTTGGGTTTTTGGGACTCCCCGGGAAAAATAACCCCATTTTCCCCCTAAGTTATTTAAAATTTTCTAAAACGATTTTTTTCTAACACAATGTTTTCAGGAACGTAACTACCCATGCTAAATGAGGGTCTACTGTAGATAGAAGTATCGGCAAGAAGGGGGGGGGTGACACTGTTTTCGAGATCGCTTGAACTGTTGCATAAAAACGGGTATAAAATCTGAAATAAAAACTGGGGAGTCTGTCTGGATAGAATTTCAAAGGGGATGAAAAATTGATTTTGGAGTGATATACTGTCCCTCAAAATTAGATAGGGGGAAAGGGGGACTATTTGGGGGGAAAATTTTTAAGGCCACAAGGCATGATAGTTTTAAATTTTAAAGGCTTTAACTTTAGTCAGATTGATTGGTTTTAAAGGGAATTTGAATCTTTACTTTTTGGGAAATAGTTCAGGATTGTTTTTTTAAGCAGTTTGTGACAGAACCTAAAAGGGAAAAAACCTATTTACTTTGGGTTTTGGCAAACAAAAACCCTTTTTTAATTTAGAAATTTCAGGGAACTGGCCGGGGACCACAAATCAATTACCTTTAGCATTGAAAAAATTTATGATAGTAGGGGTAATTCAGTAACTGTCCCGGGTTTTCGTTTGCTGATTACAATGGGCTTAGGAAAAACACTTTTCATCTGTGGACTGGGGTAAGAAAGTATCAATTGACAACCTTTTTTAACACTGTACAGGCTGCCCAAAAGAACATTTATCCCCTATTGAAAAATTGATCAAATTAAAAAATGACCCCCAAAAAGTATGAATAATAGGTTCCCAAAAATCTTTTGGGCAAAAAAGGAATTTATAGGCACATAAAAAGGGGGTGAGGGTCATCTTATAATCTGCAATCACAACGAAATAAAATATACTTTACTTTACTTTACTTTATCTGAATAATCTTACTGAGTGCATGTGGGCGTCATAGATTTATTAGGTACACAAATATACAATTACATAGATTATTATACATAGCAGCTGTTATGGGGCTATAGGACCCAACATGTATTGATGTATTTAAATAACAATTACTCGTGAATACCTAATTATATTGAATTAATCACAATTGCTACTTAAATGTGTCAAAGGGCAGGCCACTCTTGAGACTAAGAAGAAGCTGAGCAGGCTGAGTTTCTCTATATAATAGGTTATAGTATACATACACATTTAAATAGTAGTTATAAAGTTGTGTTTGGTACCCCAGCTTACGATGGTCCCCAAACACACCCTTTTATGTAAGTTGATTTTTAAATGCTTTTGTAAGTGTAATTTTGGGGTCTAAAAGGACTAGTCTATTTTACATCATTTCTTATGGAGATAAATTGGATTTGGTAGTGGCACTTGAACAGCATTCTGGAATGAAAAATATACATTGATGGGAACACTGTATTTCTTTGTAAAAGTATAAGGTGTATGAGAAAAACAAATTTGTGGTAGCTAGGGAATTGTGCTTGTTGACATTCTTTTGTTTGTTGTGCTTGTTGGTCTTTTGTTTGTTTGAGTGGGAGGAGCCTAGCTAAGCCCCTCCCTCTATCTCACTCTCTGAATGTCTTCAAGCTGGTAGGATGCACTGGGCTTTTCTTATCTTTCTGGGCAGAATATGTGTGACAAGGTAGGGTTATATTTTAAAGTTATGCAACCACATACTCTATGATTACAGTGTGTTAAAACATTGAGGGTAAAAGAAATATTGAGGAAAAGGTGTTAACATTGGCAGGTGGACCATGTGGTTTGGGAGATAATGGTTACGTGTTATTATGATTGTAAGACCTGTACATATTATATATATGCCTGAATTATTATATTTTATTTATATAATGGTGGTTTTAAATAACCCAGTGAGAGGATTGGTGAAAGGTTTTCCAGATACAGCAGAATCATGAATATGAAGTGACCCACCCTAGACTATAAGACCTTACTGTGTGCCCCCACACTAGTACATGTAGTGAGAACAGTAACATCAAAGTAAAGGGAAAATAACATAACATTGGGGCCTTGACCAGGAGAGTTATTTGACTGTTAAAATAACTCAAAACTTTCTTTGAACTATATGTACTGGTATGGGGTAACTGGCATGTTTCTGGTAGGATAAAATTTACCAAAGGTGGTGTCAGTGGAAGGTTGTTTGTTTCATATATTAGTTTACATGTTGTTTTCTCCAGGTGGGGATAAGGTTGAGTAACACATTCTGTTTGTGGTTATGGTAAAGTGCTATATTGCATATTTTACATTTGGAACTTGTGTTATTTTCTGTGCCTGTGGGAAAATTTGTCCATTGACATTGTAAGAAGGAAGCAAGAGTTTAAGGATAAAAGCTGTCAAGCTGAATCTTTAGAGGCTTCAGTGAGGAGGTAAATAATTCACCAGTAAACATGCCGGTTGACAGTGACAGTAAGGGGAATCACCTACTCCAGGTGATAATGAAGAGATGATAAGACTTAAGCTAGCTGTGATAGAAGCTGAAACAAAATTAATAGAAGCTAAGGAGAAAGTAAGTCCAAAGGTTGGGAGGTTCAGAACAAGAACATGGGCAGTACTTTAACATAACTAAAGCTGCACATTTTGTCCTATATAAGTTTACAGAGTGACCCAGCAGATATTTTTCTTTTTTGAGAAGACTGCTTTGGAGCAAGGATGGCCCAAGCGGCAGTGGGCCACTGGATTCGCACGCAGCTTGTAGGTAAAGGATTCAGAGGTAAGACTCTGGAAGTGAATTTTCAGACTATCATAAAATTAGAGTACAGTGGTCCCTCGGTTTTAGCCGAAAATTCGTTCCAAAATGCTGCTCAAGTGTCATTACCGAACGAATTTACTTCCTTAAGAAATAATGTCACGTAGTTTAGCCTATTTCAGACCCCCAAATACACTTGCAACAGCATACGAAAATACACTTACATAAATGTTTGAGTTTGGAGATGCAGAAGCAGAGGGACCACTGTAGTATTGTTTGCATGCAAATGATACCTGAGAAATATAGGCAAAAGTTCAGAAGTCAAAAATTTCAGGATGGGCAGACCTTAACTGAGTTAGGGAATGAGAAACTGCACCTGTTTAAGAGGCTAGTTTGGTTCAAAAGGAGTGAACAGGGACTTTGACAAATTAGTAGACCTAATTGTTCATGAGAATTGTACAATGCAATCCCTATTGACCTCAGAGAATATTTGGAGGACAAAAACCCAGATAATCTTTCAGCAGCACTGGATCTGGGTGACAGATTCCTTATTTCGTAAGGAATTTGAGTAAAAACGAGTCATGCTCCTTCGAAAAATTTCCCTGTTGTTTCTAAACCTTATTCCAAATCCTATGGTCATAAAGTCAAAGGGACAAAGAATTTTCAGGGACAAATGAAGGCTGAGACACCCTCTCAAACAGAAGGAAGGTAAGTCAGCTGGAGCTCTACTGGTTACCTAAGCCATCAAATAATGTTTCAGTTCCTCGAGTAAACAGTATACAGTCCCTACCAAATGGTAAACATACCTTTAAGAATTATACCTGTTACTACTGTAACAAGACGGGACACAATAAAGTTTTGCTTTTCTGAAAGCGAGATCAGGAAAGGACACATCCAGTTGCCTGCATTAAGTCTTCAAAACAAGGTGAGGAGGGAGTCTTTGAGGGGTCTAGACCCCAGGATGCAGGTTTTCTAGTAAGTCCACAGTTGCCTTGCATAGGGGATGTGGGCAGGGTTGAGAAACATATTGTCCTCGAGAGATGGATGCCAGCACCTACTCCTTGCTACGTGCTGGAGTGCTACCAGTGTCTGTGATACCTATACTGGGGTAGATATATTATTGAAGAGTATTACGGGTTCGACCATAAGAACACCTGTACACAAATTATGGGTAAGATCACACTTTCGGTGGCTATCTCCTGTAGGTATTTCAGATGAGATTTCCTTTGAAGGAGTTAACCTCTTATTGGGGAATAGCATGTGGGTCTGTTAGACAGTGAGGAACCACTAGTGTGGGGGAACCAAACCCCAAAGTTTGGGAGAAGGCTAGGAAACCCTACCAGACCTTTTCCCTGTTGAATTTGCCATCACCAAAGTATGTCTCGTGACCAGGCTACCAGGGTAATCCTGATATTTCTCCTGAGATGTTGAACTGCAGTCAACAGAAGAAAGGACGCCCCAACCAGGTCGAGCCTAATCAGTGCATGGATCAGGAAGTGGTGAGAGGGAGATTGGGCCTACTATGGTGCAATTAATTGCTGCACAGGGGTGTGATGACACTCTTAAATCAATCAGAGCCTCGGCTGTGACTGAGGAGAATCTTTGCGTTTAAGTAAATGTTTCTATTTCAGGATAGGTATTCTAATGAAGAAGGCACCTTCGGTTGCAGTACCAGTAGAAGGAAAGCAAAGTTTTGTCACCAGGTCGTGGTGCCTGAGCCTTATAGAACCCATGATGCAAGCAGCACCGCGACACACCTCTAGGTGGCCACCTAGGTATTGCTAAAACAGTATCTAGGTTTCCAGGCACTTCTTCTGGCCTCGGCTGTGGGAGGCAGTAGGAGAATATATAAAGACCTGTCATACCTGCCAGTTTATGGGAAAAACCTAATCAGAGCATTAAATTTTCCCCCTTCAGCCTATTTCAGCACCAGGTAAACCCTTCAGCAAGCTGGTAGTGGATGTAGTTGGTCCACTCCCAAGGACCAGAATGGGGAATAATTTTTTACTCATTGATTATTTGCTCCACTACCAGGTATCCGAAGCAGTCCCTTTTACGTAAGATAACAGCTCGTGTAGTCTTAAGGGCTTTGATGAAGCTCTTTTCTCATGTTGGTTTTCCCTCGGAAAGTACAAACAGATCAAGGGTCTAACTTTATTTCAAAACTATTTAGAAATGTCAAAGGGGTTAGATGTACAACCAAAAATTTTTAACTGCCCATCCCCCCAATCTCAGGGGGTAGTAGAAAGATTTCTGTTATGTTATTTTCCCCCATTTATCATCAAAGGGTTTTACATGTACAGTAGGGGATTTACTTAAAAGGTCTTAGGGTAAAAAGGGGGATATTTATAGGCTAAAATGATACTTACTCAGGGTTAACTGCTGATCTGAAAACTTCCCTGCCCTCTCCATGGGGTTTTTTAAACCACCATGTTATACAAAAAAAAATATATATTCATGGGTCAACATATATATACAGATCTTATTTATTAACATACACTACCAGATCCACATGGTGATTCACCTCCACTCTAAAAAACCCATTTTCTCCACATCACTCCCAACCCCAGTGTTTTGATACACTGAAGATCACAGAATATCATGGAACATCGATCTACAACCCCCCCCATTACCTTTTGGGGACTACTCAGCCCTGAACCAGGTTAAGAAGCATTAACAATACCAGCTCACCATCAGCCATGTTCTCTCCCCCAGGACAAGGGATTGTGGGAAAAAATCTCTCTCTAAGCTCCTCCCCCCCAAACATAAAAACATCATTTTTCACATTCCCTGTACTCTCAATATATCTTATGTTATTACAATGAGACATGAACTATTAACTATTCTTATAAAATGTGTGCATTATTTTTATATAACCTATTATATTGAAAAATAGTTTAATTCAGCTTCTTAAGTTTTAAGGATGGCCAAGCCTTTAAACCTCCCAAGCAGCACTTTGATTAATTCAATATAATTAGGCATTCATGTTATTTAATTAAAAAATACATGCTGGGTTCCATAGCCCCCATAACAAGTCCATAATACCCCATAACAATTTCACCAAACTCTTAAGACAATGATGAGAGCTTATTGTATGGATCCTATGTTTGGGGATGGGGGACCCCCTTTTCTTTGTTTCCGGGCAGAAAAACCCCCAAGAATCTTGTTTCACCCCCTTTGAGCTGTATATGGTCATCAGGAGGGGGCCACTGACAGTTTCAAGGGGCATTTGGGTGGTGCAGGTGAGTTTCCCGCCGGGAAAATGCTCTTTTTTAGAAAACGTTGGGCCAGGGGGATGAATTTACAGAAACCCCAAGGCTAGCCAGAGGTCCATGAAGAGCGGACAACTGAAGGGGGTCCTTCCCAGTGTTGGAGGGAAGTGTTAGCCTTGGGGCCAGTTCCCGGGCATGCCTTGGGTGCACGATTTGATGGACCCTTTGTTATCCAAAGGGAGGTTGGGGCCCCTATGTAATTAAGACACCAGGCCAGCGCAAGTCAGAAAAAACCATGCATATTAATTGTTTAAAAGGATACCCTTCTAGGGGGGGAGTGGGCCCTTCAAGTTGAGTGTGTGATACTGAAAACTTCCTGAACAGAAGTAAGGCTGTGCAAAGCCATCTTGCAAAAACCCTTGGCACACATGAAGGGACTCAGTGTCGGGAGCTTGTGACTTTTTAGTTATCCAAAAATTTCCCACCCTTTTTTGAGGATACAGTGGTCCCTTGGTTTTTGATTTTTAACGCCCCGATGGATCAGCTAAAAAAAAAATCGGGAAAACCAAAACTATTTTCCCCATAAGAAATAATGGAAATTCAATTAACGTCCAGAAACCCAAAAATTTGGGAAAAAAAAATTTTGGGGGCCTTAAAATAGATTTACGTGCACAAATGAATAACCCTTTGGCACTTACCTTTTTGAGACTGATGTTGCTGGGTGGAAGAGAGGGGGGGGGGAGATGGAAAAGGATTGTTTGGAAGGGGGAATCCCCCTTTCCCTAAGGAATTTAAAAAGTCCTTATCCCGGGTCCTTCCCTGCCTTCCTCCCCCCCTGCCCCACACCTCCCGTCTTTACACTCCCTGCTTTCCCACACTCCCTGCTTTTCTGCTATCTCCCCATACCTGCTACACTCCTTTCATACCTGCACCCCCCCATACCTGCTACACTCCCCCGCATACCTGCTACACTCCCTGCATACCGTACCTCCTTGCATACCTGCTACACTCCCGCATACCTGCTACACTCCCTGCATACCCACACTCCCTGCATACCTGTTACACTCCTTGCACCCCACCCCCTGCTACACCCCTGATACCTGCACCCCCCTGATCCCTGCACCTCCCTCCCTGCCTGCTCACTCATCCCTGCCTGCTACACTCCCTGCTTTCCTGCACACGCCCTTTTTTTCTGCTACTCCCTGCATACCGACCCCCGGGATACCTGCTACCCCCTTTGCATACCTGTTACACTCCCTGCATCCCTGTTACACCCCCTGCATACCTGCTAACCCCTGCATCCCTCACCCCTGATATCTGCAAACCTCCTGCATACCTGACACCCCTGCATACCTGCTACACCCCCTGCATGCATGCTACACCCCCGCCCTGCTACACCCTGCATACCTGCCACCCCCTGCATGCATGCACCCCCCTGCATACCTGCCCTCCTTGCATACCTGTTACAACCCGCATGCATGCTACACCCCCTGCATACCTGCCACCCTGCATACCCCCCTCCTTGAAACCCCACACCCCCTGCATGCATGCTACACCCCTGCATGCATGCTACACCCCCTGCATGTCTGCTAATTTAAATTCCATCGGCCACTTTCTTTACCAAAGGACTGGCACTGGGAGCTTTTTTGGGCCCATGGTAGCTTATTTAGTAGTCACACAATAATAAAGGGGCCCAAAAAAACAATGTTGTTAATATGTAAATGTTTTGTATGAACTCCTGGGATGATGTTCACTCAAGCATAAACAATGCTAACTGCGTGACAATGTGCGGGGGTGGCGGTCTAGCGGGCTTTGTATGTGCGGGGGCACGGGGACAGGTTCTGTACCATCGGCAAAACTAAGACAATGGGTGAAAACTGAGACAACCACAAAAGTCAAAAACCAAAAACGGCGAAAACTGGGGGAATCAAAACCAAGGGATGACTGTATTCCAAATAAGTCAATTGCCCCCCATGATGTGGATGTCGGGAGGCTGTTCCAATAAAGCAAGCCCTTACTGTATGAACCCAACAAAACAACGCACATGGAGGAAGAAGTGAAAATTCTCATTGAAAACCAGTTTATAGTGCCTAGCGGGGGCGTCATTCCATGCCTGATGGTTCCCAAACTTGATGGATCCATGCGCATGTGCAATGACTATCGCAGAGTTTTGAAATAACGAAAGGGTGATCTACCTTTCCACGCATGGATGATGTGATTGATGCAGTGGGGGGGGCAAAGGGAGTAAAATGGACTTTTTAAAGGTTATTATCAGATACCTCACACAGGGGGCAAAAGGGAAAATTTTAGCCTTTTTCACTCCAGATGGTTTATTTTAAAAGTGGACCCCCCCCAAGAACACCGGGAAAACATACAATTATGTAAGATAATATTGAAAGTGGGGAAGTGTATTTTTGGGGGTCTGAAAACACTAACCTACGGGCATTATTTCTTGGAAAAAATTGTCGGAATGGCACTTGAACAGGTTTCTGGGAAAGAATTTTGTTTGTTAGGAGGGGTCCACTGTATAATGTACTCCCCCTTTGGGCTAAAAATGCTCCCGCCACCTTCCAACGTCAAAAAAATACTGTAAAAGGGGGGATGGTGTAGGCCTATTTAAGATATAGTAGTGTTCAGTAGTCAGTGGGGATACTACTTGGGATGATTACGGAAATTGTTTGAATGTCACTCAAGCCAAATTAACCATTAATCTGAGTAAAAGTGAGTTTGGCCAACAAACCAATTCTTAGGATATGAGTTGGTCAAAAAAGTGGCCCAATTAATGCAAAAGGGGAGGCCATTGTAAATTTCCTAGGCCACAAAATCGGAAAGCAGTGATGAGGTTCCTGGGCATGGTTTTAACAGACGCTTCTGTCCCAGGTAACGCCACGACAACTTTGACCAGTCCCAAAGTTCAGTTCAACTGGGAAAAAATGTGACAGGGCTTTTGAAAATGTGAAATTGTTATTAGGAAATGCTCATATTTTAAAAAGTCCTGAGTTTGAATCCCCCTTCCCCCTACAAGTGGATGCTAGTGATGTAGGGGTAGGTGCAGTTTTGGGCGGGGGATGGAGATATAGCCTTCACCCATCTGCTACCCTAGCCAAATTAAAAAAACCCCCCGTGGTTAGCAACCATGGAGAAGGGAAACTTTAGCCTTGGTGTTGGCCATACAAAAAATTTGAGGGTTTCCCCCCATCCAGAGTGTATAGTGACCATAACCCCTGAGGTTTTTTCAGAGAATGGGAAAACACAACCAAAGACTCTTAAGATGGAACTTGTTCTACAGCCTTTTAATTTGGAAGTTAAATATATAAAAGGCTTAGAGAATGTGGGTTTCTGATGCCCCTCTAGATGTTTATGTAGATACATGGATGCTTTCAAATGTTTGTCTTGTGTTTACCTTGTTTTTTTTTGGTGAACTCTTGGGGGCCTGAGTTCCCTACCAGCATCCAACTGTGAAGGAGATGAGTCGGGCCAAAAAAGGGGAAGAGGGTCAGGGGACAATGTTTGTGAGTTGGGCAGAGGTTTAAAAACCTTCAGTCACGTGAGAAGTCCAGGAAGGTATGTGGTATATTTGTGTCTTGGGCTCTGTACGAAATGGTCCAACGGATTTGCCTTTGTGGTCTCGGGGACTTTTCCATGTTCTGTGTCAGCCCCCTTTTTAAAAGGGTTTGGGAGGATCTGTGTGGTGAAGTCCTGGGAAGGTGGGCTTTGGGGGCCTGACCACTTTGGATCTTGAGTGTTGACTGGTAAGCCCACTTTTTGTCGCCCCCAGGGAGAGACCCCTTTGACATGTTTTTGTGAAATTTCTGCCTGGTGATACCTGACTGCTCTGGGTTTGGCTCTACTCTCATCTCCTGATCAGGAAGATGCCATCCTGGAGTACCAGTTGCCTGCTGGATTACCGCAGCGGAGGCACAGGACTGTCGTGCTGGCCACAGGGGGCATTTGTTTAGTCCTTGCATTGTAAAATGGCGTTTAGAAACCACTAAAGTATTTAAATGGTTACACCATTCAGTATGTGGATATGGTATAATCTGGAAAGGTTCAGTGGAGCCATGAAAATTTGTGGATTGCTATATATTGTCACTTTGTTGTAAATAACAGAAAATGAAGAGAAATTTTGTGCGGGGAATATGTAAAATTTCTATAGTTTTGTCCCACCTTCGGGTAATGTATTTTTTTTTTACAGCATTCCTGGGGACAGGGCGCTTTTGTGAGACTTCATCTGGGGTTTTATGGGGCATAGGACAAAACATGTTTGATGTACAGTGGCCCCTCGGTTTCGAAAAAATCGTCCAGAATGCTGCTAAATGCCATTCCAACAAATTTTTATTTCCAAAGAAATAATGTCACGAGGTTATCTATTTCAGCCCCCCAAAAACACTTGAACAGCACTTACAAAAAATAACTTACATGAATGTTCGAGTTTGGAGATGACAAAACGAGGGACCACTGTATTTAAATAACAATTACAGTCTCTCCTCACTTAGCGACGCTCGTTTACGGACGCCTCGGACTTACAACGGGCCTCTGACCAGTATTTGTACTTAAATAATATATATTTGACCTGATTTCCTCAATTTTATTTATTACAATATACAGTACACTGCTGTATAAAAATTTAAAAACATATGAACATAAGAAAGGAGGGAAAACTGCAGCAGGCCGTTGGCCCATACTAGGGAGGTCCTTCCACAATCAACCCATAATAGAATATTTTCCCAACTCAATTTTTAATGCTACCCAAGCAATAAGCTTTTATAATTTATTTATTAATGTCAAGTCCCACTACATGCAACCCCTCTCACTCATAAGAACATAAGAAAAGGGGGAACACTGGAATAGGTCTGTTGGCCCATACTAGGCAGGTCCTTCACAATCCATCCCACTAACAGAATTTTGCCCAACTCAATTTTCAATGCTACCAAGCAATGCTTTGATAAATTTTATTTATGTTGCAAATCCCACTCTGAACCCCCTCCTCATAAGTTCTAGGAGAACAGTAATAAAAAAAGGTGGATAAGGGTAGTGAACCCAGATGACAAGGACAGAATAGGTATAGTGGAAAACAAAAAAGAGCAGGAAGGGTAAAGAGAAAGGAGGGTCTTTAAATATATATTACACCAATAGTCGTAGTGCTAGGAATAAGATGGACGAGTTGAGATTAGTTGCAAGTCGGGTAATATTGATGTTTTTGCAATAACTGAGACATGGTTTAATATAAAAAATCGGGACTTGCCTGCGAATGTCACATTCAGGGTTTTAAATTGTTCCAAGTAGACAGAAGTATCGGGAAGGGGTGGGGTGGCACTCTATGTCCGTGATCATTTAAATTGTTGCATAAAACGGGTATAAAGTCTGAATTAACACATACAGAGTCTGTCTGGATAGAATATTTACACCACACGCTGCCCTTATGATATCCAATATATCTAGTTTTTCTTTAAATCAAATCGTTTGATACCCTCATCACCTTACTCTTATCTATGTTCACTTTCAACTTTCTATCTTTACTCACCCTCCCAAACTCTTCCTTTAAACCCTTTTGCAACTTTTCTTTAGAACCCCCCAAAAAGCACAGTATCATCAATAAAAAGTAACTGTGTCAACTCCGTTCTGTATTTGTTTCCCCCCAAAATTTAATCCCACCCCTCTCCCTAACACCCTAGCATTTACTTCTTTTACAACCCCATCTGTAAATATGTTAAACAACCATGGTGACATTAACATCCCTGTCTAAGACCTACTTTTACTGGGAAGTAATCTCCCTCTCTCTCCTACACACCTAACCTGAGCCTCACTATCCTAAAAAAACTCTTTACAGCAATTAGTAACTTACTACCTATTCTATACACTTGCAACATCTGCCATATTGCTCCCCTATCCACTCAATCATATGCCTTCTCTAAATCCATAAAAGCAATGAAAACTTCCCTACTTTTATCTAAGCATTGCTCACATATATGCTTCAATGTAAACACTTGATCTACACATCCCCTTATAACATGTAAGCCTTATAACACGTAAGCCTTATGATTAGTTGCCCAAAATGCATTGAATAGTAAGGGGCTTTCTTTCTATTATACTAATACATTTAAACTACATTATTTGTATGGTTTAAATAAATAAATATCATAAACATTAACCACATAAATGACGAAGGTAAAAAGTGGGGGTGGATATTAACCCTTTGACTGTTTCGGTCGTATATATACGTCTTACGAACCAATGTTTCTGACGATTAATACGCATAAATTCTAGCGCCTCAAATAAGTGGGAGAAAGCTGGTAGGCCCACATGTAGAGAATGGATCTCCATGGTCAGTGTGCGCAGTATAAAAATCGGGGGGCCAGTGGTGCATTGTGGGAAAGCCATTTCATTAGTCCATGTTCAGCATGCCTAGCGGTAAAGAAATATCCCGACTCCCGGTGAATCTGGGACGCTTCTCTTCCCAGTGATAGCTCTAACACAGATGGAAGTGTCCCTGAAAGCAATGCACAGGATACCACAAGGAAGGAAGGAAGAAAGAAAGAAAGTAAGGAAGGAAGGGAGAGATGAGAGGAAGGAAGGCCCCAAAATTTGGAATTCATTACCTGTGATTGCCAAAGAAATCCTGCCTGTACCTCAATTTAAAATGATGCTAAAAAACCACCTTCTCACCCAAACCTTCTCATCCAACAAAGTTGATTAATCACTTAAATGTAAAAAACCCGTTATAAATAATGCACACTGAGCTAACTGTTTTTATAACATTAACAAAATTAAAAATTTACTTCTTGTACTCTGTGTAAGATATGATGTACTAATGACAGTAGTTTGTTGGGCTATGTATTGGTAAAAAAAAGACTGTTGAGTAGATTC
>WNWK01013931.1:0-53335 GCA_009830355.1 Cherax destructor
AGGTATACTCGGGTGTACTACAGGTATCCCCCAGGTGTCCTCAGGTATACTAAGGTACCCCAGGTATACTCAGGTACCCCAGATATACTCGGGTACCCCCAAAATTATACTGGGGTTACCCCAAAGGTATCCCCCAGGTATCCCAAAGGGAAAATCCCCCAGGTTTTCCTGGTTCCCCCAAGTATACCATGGTACCCCGGGGTTACCGGGTATTTTCCAGGTTTACTCAATTACCACCCAGGTTATTCTTCAGGTATACTCTAGGTGTACTTCATGTATACTCCAGGTGTCCATGTATACTCAGGTGTACTTAAGGTATCCTCCAGATGTACTCCAGGTAAGCACCGACGGATATTTTACAGGGTGGGGAGGATGAAAGGAGGTAGTGGAGGATGGGGGGGAGGTAGTGGAGGATGGTGGGAGATAGTGGAGGATGGTGGAAGTAGTGGAGGATGGTGGGAGATAGTGGAGGATGGTGGAAGTAGTGGAGGATGGTCGAAGGTAATGGAGGATGGTGGGAGGTAGTGGAGGGATGTGGGGGTAGTGGAGGATGGTGGGAAGTAGTGGATGATGGAGGGAGGTAGTGGAGGATGGAGGGAGGTAGTGGAGGATGGAGGATGTCAGCAGAGGATGGAGGGAAGGGAAGTAGGAGGTTGGCAGCAGAGGATAGAGGAGGAAGCAGAGGATGATGGAGGATCGCAGCAGAGAATGGAGAATGGCAACAGAGGATGAGGAGGGAAGCAGCAGGGGATGGAGGATGCCCAGCAAGGGATGGAGGATGGCAGCAGAGGATGGAGGATGGCAGCGAAGGATGGGGGGTGTCAGCAAGGATGGAGGGTGTCAGCAGGGTATGGAGGATGGCGGCAGAGGATGGAGGATGGCGGCGGAGGAGGCAAAAAAATAAAAAGGTCGAAGAATAACTGGAGAGGCGATTTTTTTTCTAAATATTTATGAACGATTTCGAGACGAGTCTTGATGATGACAATGAATAAAGAAGAATGGGCACCGAACTGAGGTTAATAAGAAAAAAACACTGTTCTTCTTGTCCTTCTGGCCCATTCTTCTGTTTTTCCCAGGACAGTCGTCTGCTATGCCTTTCCTCAAAGTCAAAGTCTAAGTGACTTTGGGGACATGAACAGATGTACTGTAAGGCTTCTGGGGCTGTCGGAAAAAGACAGTTGGGTTCACAGATGGTAACCTCTGACATAAACAAGACACATCAGTACTGTGAACCCTTTCCATTTGCTCCCGTAGCACATTTCAGGACCATTCAGGTACATTCACTTTGTACAACGTCCCTATTCATTAAGGATGTTACAGTGCTAAAACAAAAGCTATCCATAAAGGGGGAGGGCGGGTTTGGATGGTGGGAACAGATGCAACTTTTGGATTTCCAAACTAACCATTCTTAGATATGCTATGGGGAGGGGATTAAACTCATAGGGCAAGTGGTTCAGCCAGGAGGACTCGCCCCCTTTATCCTGGTCTCCTTGAACCTCGTTAAACTGTGGGTACTACATTAGGTTCTTAATGTTGCCCACCACAACCACCAGAGATCTGCCACCACCATCCCGAGATCTGCCATCACCACCACCAGAGCTCTAACCACTACCACCAGCCTCCCCACCCCACCAGAACATTTACCACCACCACCGCCACTAGAGCTCCTCCACAACCACCAGAACTCTGCCGCCACCTCCCCCCAGGGCTCTGGCACCCCCCAAGGGATTGATCGACGGGTGATGACAACTTGGGTCCTCAACAAAATAAAAATAGCCTTAAAAATCCCCCTTCCAGAGGAGAAGCTGATCTTAAATGAAAGATCCTGATTTAGATAGCAGAATCACCAAGGTTAAAATTTCGTTCTCCTTATCGATATCAATTCTCCACCGGGGAAGTGGGAACATTTTGGCCAAAAAGAGTCCCAAGTCGGCCTGCAATGACTGGAACTGACTGGAACGACTGGAACGGCTGCCCCATATATCCACCGACTAGTGAAATAGTTCAAGGCATCAGTGTTTTTTTAAGTATCCTTTTAACATAAACTTGTCTCCATCGGCCCCTTTTGGACGTATTGTACCATTAACTTTGGACGTATTGTCCATAATACGGGTCTTTAAGTGTTCCATTCTCCAATGTACTGAGATCATTATCGGAACAATTTCTAATGTCATTACTCAAAGCTAATTTTGAATTAAGTTTCCCGAGCTATAATGTGATCTCTAGTTAAATTTCCGTTCTTTTCCAGGTATCTCAGGTATACTCCAGGTATAGTTTATGAAGGAGCATTAGCTCTCCAGAAAGGTTCTGGGGGATGCATTTAAAGCGTACTGAACTGGCACTACAGTATGAATTTGAGGACCAAATCATGACCGGGAGCAAAGTATGGATTGCCTATCAAGATCATTACAAAGTTAGGAAATAATTTTTAAGGAATACTAAGTTCCGAGGGTAAATACCAGATTAACCAACTGGGTTTAAAAAGGGATATATGTTACCTCTCATAGAATCTGATGATGTTATTTACTTATATCTGGGGTTGAACTCAGTTTAATTAACGTATGGTGTACACAATGTAAATCGCTTGGTGTTTAAATGGCCTTTGATTTAAAGCCACCAAATGTTAAAAGGAAGCTATTGAGTTTTAATTATTATTAGCTGCTGTACCACGACAAGGATGGAAATAGTGTTGTTCCCGGCAAACAACAGCCATATTACACTGAACTGGTTAAGACCAACCAATTGGATGGTCCATCACATCAATGATGTTATCTGTCTTGGGTAATGGATGTCACCAGACCTAGTAATTGCATCTAACTGCGGTATTCGTGTACATACTGCCCGGTTTTACTGATTAGAATCAGGATCATGTCTACGAACTATTGCCTAATTCTGAAGATCATTCTCAAGCAGGAAACACACCTCAGGCTGAGGTGTGTGCAAAGTACACAAAAGAGGAGGAGGATGTCCAAGCAGATACGATCCTCTTTCTGCAACTTTGCAAGCTCCTATGATGTTGATTGCAGCTTAGAAAGGCCTTCCCTCCTCCCTCCTCCATGGTTTTGCATATTCAGAGAAAGATTGACCGATAAGCTCAGAACTCCCCGGATATGGGACATATCCTGCAGACAGATGAGGAGGAGCGGTGGTAGGCGGGTTACCAGTGGGAAAACCCACTAGTGGAAGTAGGTCGAGTCTATATGTTAGGAAAGCTTTGAAAAATTCCTACATTTTTTCCCAGAAAAAAGTTCCCCATGTATTCCACAAGTGTCTTGTTTGTCAGCTTATCGGTTAATAAACCATTTATAGACCTCTTAGTCTTTGGCAGTTCTAAATCTCCGATAAGGTCGTTTAATTCATTCTAAATTATTACGTGCAGATTAAAAGATATCAAGTTAAGAACATATTCATGGTCTTGTGAAGTTGAAGACTCACACTTTTTGCAGACTCCGCCATCCTCCGCCTCTGACTCGAGGGAGAATGAGTGTTGTGAAATGGTTAGTTTTCACCAATCGTCTGCATGATCTCTCTCCCCTCACACAAATGGCACTGCAAAACGCACAGTTTTTATTTATCGATTCTACCACTGGCAAGGTGTGTCGGAAAAGTATAGCAGTGTACGTGTGGGCTCAGTTCTAGGCTTGATCTCAGTCTAACAGCCAAAAAAAAGAGGTGATGGATTTCCTAATCACTGCAGTTATGGCATGCATTTGCAATGCAAGTCAATTCTCTACAAATATATCAAAGTTATCTGCATTGTTCATGAAATTTACAAGGCATCGTTGTCCAAAGATGTCAAAAATATTCAAATATCTCAATTTTTTAATGATACAAGAGACGTATCAGGTGTTAACGTGAGACTGGAACCCAGTAATTATCTTTGTAAGTGAACTACCGTCAGCAACGTCAGAGGAATTCATGAAATAACATTAGATTCGACTCACAAAATCGTAATAGAACCCGCGATCAGAGAATCATAAAACTCCAGACCGACGCGTTAGCCACTGGGCGGGATCTAACCCGCCCGTGGCATGGTTTTGTGTCTTAAGTCTTGGAAATCCCACAGCAGTTATCCCCATTTAATTTTTTTAACCTTCCAGATATTAAGTAGATGATAAACAGCAGCACTGTACCGGAAACAGCAGCTAGATCGTTCACTGTGACGTGCGTCGAGTGTGTTCTATTTATTCAGCGGTCACAACACACCCACTGCTGTGCCTCCCGACCTGCGAACTGGCGGTCCAGAGAACACTGAGGCAAATACAGCAAAATGCCAGAAATATGGCAAGTTACATATGAAAATACACAAATAACCCGCACATATTCTAGTATGTGACTGGTTAATCGTCCAAGTCAGACCGAAACGTCGTCGTCGTTTCTCTCTCCTGTGCGGGTTATTTGTGTATTGTTCCTGTCACGGTATTGTGCCGTTTTGTTCTTGTACATAATGACAACTTTAGAAACAAGAGAAATAGCGCCAGTGTTGACATAATAAAAAATAACCTCTGGTGTTGAGGGCATCGTGCAAGACAGGAGATTAAGTTAAAGACGCAGATTAAACATAGAAGAATGGAAGGAAGGAGGGAGAGAGGGGAAGTAGGAAGGAGCAATATAGAGACCGCGAAGTAGGTGACAGGGAGAGATAGAGAGGCTTAGTGAGGGAGAGATGCACAGTGAGGGAGAGAAGGAGTGACATGGTGATGAAGGAAGAGTGAGAGGGAGAGAGGGAGGGTCATCTTTAACAAGCACCTTTACTCACTACACCTCCCACATGAGAGTACTTTAGCAACACCCTGTAGGAGTAACACCAGCTTCTACTACTATGAATATTTCTACTACTACTAATACTATTATTACTACTACTATCACTACTACTACTATTACTACTACTTTTATTACTACTACTATCACTACTACCACTACTACTATCGCTACTACCATCACTACTATCACTACTACTACTATTACTACTACTTTTATTACTACTACTATCACTACTACCACTACTACTATCGCTACTACCATCACTACTATCACTACTACTACTATTACTACTACTTTTATTACTACTACTATCACTACTACCACTACTACTATCGCTACTACCATCACTACTATCACTACTACTACTATTACACCTACAACTGATACTACTACTGCTACAACTACTACCACTGCTACAACCACTACTGCTACTACTACTACTACTACTACTACAGTTACTTCCACCACTACTACTACTGCGACTATTACTACTATTGTTATTACTACATCTACTACTACGACTGATACTGCTGCTCCTACTACTACTATCGCTGTTTCTAATATGGCGACTGCAACTAATGCTACCACTATAACTACTCCTGCAACTACTATTACTACTAATAATATTACTACTACCGCTACAGCTACTAAAACAACTACAATTATTACTACTACTGCCACTACTATAACCACTATCGCTATTACTACTAATAATACTACTACAATACTGATACTAGTTCTATGCTACTACTAGTACTGCTACTTATACCAATGCTACTATTAATGTAACTACCGCTCTTTCTACAACTAAAGCTATCTGCTAGTGAGCTATGCCGACTGCTTGAGACAAGCTAGCTAGTTGTGAGCCATGTCAGGTAGTTTCGAGCCTTTCTGAGTGGTTGTTTTGAGCACTGCTTCGTGTTTGTGGGTAATACTAGCTGGCTGGTTGGGAACCATGTTGGGTGATTGTGAGCCATTGTGGCCGGTTGTGAGGCATGCTGTTTGGTTGTGACCTACGCTGGTTGAGTGTGAGCCATGCTGGGTGGATGTGACCTAAGCTAGCTGCTTTTGAGTCATTCTGGGTGGTTGTAAGGTAAGCTGGGTGGTTGTGAATCAAGCTGGGTGGTTGTGAATCAAGCTGGGTGGTTGTGAATCAAGCTGCGTGGTTGTGAATCAAGCTGCGTGGTTGTGAATCATTATGGGTGGTTGTGAGTCAAGCTGCGTGATTGTGAATCAATCTGGATTGTTGTGAATCAAGCTTCGTGATTGTGAATCAAGCTGCGTTGTTGTGAATCAAGCTGGGTGGTTGTGAATCAATCTAGGTGGTTGTGAATCATGCTGGGTGGTTGTGAATCAAGCTGGGTGGGTGTGAATCAAGCTGGGTAGTTGTGAATCAAGCTGGGTGGTTGTGAATCATTATGGGTGGTTGTGAGTCAAGCTGCGTGATTGTGAATCAGTCTGGATTGTTGTGAATCAAGCTTCGTGATTGTGAATCAAGCTGCGTTGTTGTGAATCAAGCTGGGTGGTTGTGAATCAAGCTAGGTGGTTGTGAATCATGCTGGGTGGTTGTGAATCAAGCTGGGTGGGTGTGAATCAAGCTGGGTGGGTGTGAATCAAGCTGGGTGGGTGTGAATCAAGCTGGGTGGGTGTGAATCAAGCTGGGTGGTTGTGAATCAAGCTGGGTGGTTGTGAATCAAGCTGGGTGGGTGTGAATCAAGCTGGGTGGTTGTGAATCAAGCTGGGTGGTTGTGAATCATGCTGGGTGGTTGTGAATCAAGCTGGGTGGGTGTGAATCAAGCTGGGTGGTTGTGAATCAAGCTGGGTGGGTGTGAATCAAGCTGGGTGGGTGTGAATCAAGCTGGGTGATTGTGAATAAAGCTGGGTAGTTGTGAATCAAGCTGGGTGGGTGTGAATCATGCTGGGTGGTTGTGAATCAAGCTGGGTGGTTGTGAATCAAGCTGGGTGGTTGTGAATCAAGCTGGATGGTTGTGAATGAAGCTGGGTGGTTGTGAATCAAGCTTGGTGGTTGTGAATCAAGCTGGGTGGGTGTGAATCAAGCTGGGTGAGTGTGAATCAAGCTGGGTGGGTGTGAATCAAGCTGGGTGGGTGTGAATCAAGCTGGGTGAGTGTGAATCAAGCTGGGTGGGTGTAAATAAAGCTGGGTGGGTATGAATCAAGCTGGGTGGGTGTGAATCAAGCTGGGTGAGTGTGAATCAAGCTGGGTGGGTGTAAATAAAGCTGGGTGGGTGTGAATCAAGCTGTATGGGTGTGAATCAAGCTGGGTGGGTGTAAATCAAGCTGGGTGGTTGTGAGCAGTACTGTGTCAATGAATTAATTAAACAACAGTGACAACTGCTACATAAACAAGTTTGCCGATGACACCAAAATAGGCCGTCCAATTCATTCAAATGAGGACATTAGAGCACTCCAGGAAGATTTGAATAGACTGATGCAGTGGTCGGAGAAGTGGCAGATGCAGTTTAATATAGATAAATGCAAAGTTCTAAATATTGGACAGGACGATAACCATGCCACATATAAACTAAATAATGTAGATCTTAAAACTACTGATTGCGAAAAGGATTTAGGAGTTCTGGTTAGCAGTAATCTAAAACCTAGACAACAGTGCATAAGTGTTCGCAATAAAGCGAACAGAATCCTTGGCTTCATATCAAGAAGCATAAATAATTGGAGTCCTCAGGTTGTTCTTCAACTCTATATATCCTTGGTTAGGCCTCATCTAGATTATGCTGCACAGTTCTGGTCACCGTATTACAGAATGGATATAAATGCTCTGGAAAACGTACAAAGGAGGATGACTAAGTTGATTCCATGTATCAGAAATCTTCCCTATGAGGATAGACTGAGGGCCCTGAATCTGCACTCTCTAGAAAGGCGTAGAATTAGGGGGGATATGATTGAGGTATATTAAAGGAAAACAGGAATAAATAAAGGGGATGTAAATAGCGTGCTAAAAATATCTAGTATTGATAGGACTCCCAGCAATGGCTTTAAGTTGGAAAAATTCAGATTCAGGAAGGATATAGGAAAACACTGGTTTGGTAATAGAGTTGTCGATGAGTGGAACAAACTCCCGAGTATAGTTATAGAGGCTAAAACGTTGTGTAGTTTTAAAAATAGGTTATATAAATACATGAGTGGGTGTGCTACTAGGTCAGATGCCGTACTCCTTCCTTAAGTGAATGTGACCTGACCTGGCTGGGTTGGGGCATTGGCTTGGGCCGGTGGTAGACTTGGACCTGCCTCGCATGGGCCAGTAGGCCTGCTGCAGTGTTCCTTCTTTCTTATGTTCTTATGTTATCTATGATTGGTTATTGGGGTTTTAAGCCTATCTACTACCAGAGGGTCATTAAGACAACACATAACCAACTCATCAACACTCAAGATAACTTTATTCTTTGAAATAGAAATTAAAATATACTTTCAGAATGTATTCTCTGAGAGTCATACACCGCTCTGTGTATACACTGAGAGTCACACACCGCTCTGTGTATACACTGAGAGTCACACCGCTCTGTGTATACACTGAGAGTCACACACCGCTCTGTGTATACACTGAGAGTCACACACCGCTCTGTGTATACACTGAGAGTATTACAACCTCAGGTTCAATGGCCTGTTAACCTGAGTGTAAAGGGAGCTTGGAGCAAAGAAACACAGTAGAAGATGAATTGAAATTGTATTTCCTTCAAAAATCAGTTAGATTAATTCAAGACTTTTGTCTTTTCCTTCACCAAGTAATTGTGATTATATAAGACTTTTGTCTTTTCCTTCACCAAGTATAACAAAGTGCTGTTTACACATATGTACACTATATACAAAGGAGTAGTATTTAGTGCACGCCACAGTTGTCTAGGCTAAGCAGCAGCCAAAAGACAGACAACTTTCCACAACCAGCTCTATGCAGGAATTCCAATGACAAACCGCGAGTGGTATCCACGTCACCTTTGTCATTGTTAAACTCGCATTTTAATTGGCTGAACCGAGTCGTTGATTTGATGATGGGGCCCCATCACCAAACCCTTAACGATGGTTCGCTGGTTGGAGGGGAGCCTATGTGGGTGTGTTTAACATGCTCCGAATAAAGGTTACATACTCTTTGCATGCAACACCCCACCCCAAGAGGGCTCAGGACTAGGCTTCCACCTCAAATGGGTAGAGTGCCGCCATGGCACATATAATAATGGGACCGCCTTTCCCCTCAACCATCCCACTCATTAGTTAAAGCTAAACTTTTCTCGAGACATAAAGTCCAGCTTTAAACTTAAGAGTGAGACAGCAGACGGTAGGGCTAGCATAGGTCCAAGGTGCCTGCGGTCAGTAGCAGGGCACCCCCCCACTAAAAAAAAAATAACCACTAGGGGAAAAAAAGGGCTGGTTCCACCCAAAGTCCCTAACACATCCTAACTAAATACAATGACTTCTGGACAACACATCAGCTAGTGTATTAATTTTTCCAGCAATGTGTATAATTTTTATATTGTAGGGTTGCAACCTAATACTCCAACGCATGAGTCTGGTATTTTTGTTCTTCATGTGCTGAAGGTAAACCAGAGGGTTGTGGTCGCTGTAGATGGTGACCACCTGAGAGGACTGGCCCACGTAGACATCAAAATGCTCTAATGCCAGAAGTAGAGCCAGGCCCTCCTTCTCTATAGTAGAGTAGGCCCTCTGGTGTGGTTGGTATTTGGCCGAAAAATACGCCACAGGCTGCAACCCATCATCCCCAGATTGCAGAAGCACTGCCCCCACCCCAGACTCACAAGCGTCAATCTGCAAGGAAAATGGTTTTGAAAAGTCTGGAGACAACAGAATGGGTGCAGTACAAAGTAATCTCTTTGCTTTTGTAAAGGCATCTTGACATTCTGGGGTCCAAATAAAGGGAACTTTGTGACTGGTAAGTGAGGTTAGAGGTGCAACAATATCTGCAAAATTTTTACAGAATCTTCTATAAAACCCTACCATCCCTAGAAAACGTTGAAGGGATTTCCTGTCAGGGGGAACTGGATAATTTTTAATGGCCAGAATTTTTGCAAATTTAAGGGCCACTTTGCCACTACCTACTGCATGGCCCAGAAAATTAATAGTAGATTGGCCAAAGGATGACTTTGATAAATTAACAGTTAAATGAAAACTCTGGAAGGTCTCAAAGAGAGCCTTAAGCCTAAACACATGTTGGTTCCAAGTGTCCGACACAACAACTATGTCATCTAGGTAAGCTGCCGTGCCTTCAAGTCCTTTAATAGTCTGATGGATAAGTCTCTGGAATGATGCAGGAGAGTTTTCATTCCGAAGGGGTCACTGTATACTGATAATGACCTCCTGGAATTACGAAGGAAGAGATTTCCTTCGCCTTATCTCTTAAAGGTACTTGATAGTAACCTTTAAGGAGGTCCAATTTGGATACAAAAGTAGCCTTACCCACAAAGTCGATTACATCATCCAGACGTGGCAGAGGATAGGCATCTGCAATTGTGACCTCATTCACCTTACGGTAATCTGTGCACATTCGGAACCCTCCATCAGCTTTGTTAACAAGGATGCACGGTGAAGCCCACGGACTAGATGACTCCTCCACTAACCCATGCTCTAACAGAAATTCTACCTCCTGTTGATGTAGCCTCTGTTTTTCAGGATTAGCTCTGTAAGGGGAGAGTTTAATAGGTTTAGAGTTTCCGACATCTACATCATGATATCCTAATGTACATTTTTTCGGCACATCCGAAAAAATATCAGGATAAGACTGTAGGAGCGCAGTTAAATTAGTTACTTGAGACTTGGTCAAACCCAACATTAAAGGTTTAGGGTCCTTGAGGAGGACCGAATTTGGAAGCTTTACATTAATCTCAGAGTGCAAAGAGTCAGGGTTATCAGAGGCAGAGGACAGAGTCATTACTGGAACTTTATCTGGTGTATTAAAGGCTTTAATTTGATTAATGTGGTAAGTTTTGCTTTTTGAGGTCTTGTCAAGGGGAGATACCACATAATTTACATCAGATAATTTACTTACGATTTGCATTGCTCCCGTAAATCTAGCTTTCAAGGTGTGGCCAGGTATAGGCTCCTGTACCAACACCTTATCTCCTGGATGGAAGGAGCGAAATTTTGAGTTTCTGTCATACCTCTGTTTCATCGTATTTTGAGCTGCCTTCAAGTTAGCCTTAGCCAACTGACGTGCTACCTGCAACCTTGAAGAAGGGTTGTAGCTGGTTGTGGAGGCGTCTTCTTCCATCCATCCTTCTTTGAGCACACGTAGAGGACCTCGTACATTGTGCCCAAATATCAGCTCAAAGGACTGTACCCTGTAGACTCTTGCACCGTTTCTCTCATTGCGAATAGCAACAGAGGAAGTGATTCATCCCAGTCTGTAGGAAAATGCATGCAGAATGTTCTCATCATTGTTTTTAACACCTGGTGGAATCTTTCCAAGGCGCCTTGGGACTGAGGATGATAGGCAGTGGATAGGTTATGAACTATTCCTAGCCTAGTTAATGCTTCCCTAAATGCTTTGGCAGTGAAGTTAGTACCTTGATCACTTTGAATAGTTTTAGGAATTCCAAAGCAAGAGATAAACTTAGTTAAAGCTTTAAGGATTGCTTTAGTGTTAATACTGCGCATAGGAACTGCCTCTGGATATCTAGTTACTCTATCCATGATTGTGAATAAGTATTGATTTCCAGACTTAGCTTTACGTAGTGGACCTACACAATCTATTATTAATTCTGAAAAAGGGTCTCCATTAACAGGAATGGGATGGAGAGGTGCAGGTTTAATGGGGTGTCTCCAGGTTTCCCTACCTGCTGACATTCTGGACAACAGCGAATATGATTCTTTACATCTTGCCTTAACTTTGGCTAAAAGAATTCTTTAGTTATTCGGTATTGAGTTTTGGTAATTCCCAAATGGCCTCCTAAAGAAGAATTATGGGCTATATTTAGTATCTGAGACCTAAACTTTCTGGGAACCACTAATTTATCTGTTTCCTGTTTTCCCTCCACCTCCTTACCAGTTTCAGTGCAGACTAAGTAATTATTTTTTAAGAGATATTTGACCGGGTGACCCGAAGTGGATTTACCCATAGCTGCCTCAAAAGCAGAGTTTAGTGAGGAGTTTTTCCGTTGTTCCTCCCGAAAGGACAGTCCCTCAGGCATGGAAACAGAGACATCTGGCAATCCTGCAACCCTGGAATAGGAAGGCTTGATCTGGGGCTGTTCACTAAATTTAAGACGCTCTGGCCAGTTTTCCTCGCAAAATAAATTGGTTAGTCCGAGATCAGAGTCGTCCAAGGACAAGTTAACATTCTCATCAGACATCACTTTGGATTGTGCCCGAGTTATGGCCAACATCGGGAAAGAATTAATCATTATGGGTTCTATACATTTAGTAGACTCAATGTTATTACCCAGTAATAGCATTGCATCCTTCATAGGAAATCCCTCTGAGACACCAACAGTCAAATACCCAGTGTAGTATTTACTCTGCACATAGATTTGATGTAAAGGGACAGAAAATACTGCTCCTCCAAAAGCTTCTAACAGAACTGAGGATTGCAAAGAGGTTTGTTCATAAAGGGGAAGTACTCCCTCTCTTATAAGTGAGCAATATGCTCCAATATCCCTAAAGGTTCTAACTTCCTTTTTCTCTGAATGTTTCTGAAGGGATATTTTACAAGTGCTATAATAGGGGGCCATTCCCTTCTCTACTTCTTCCTGGGACATATTATTAGGGATATTAGAGATTTTAGGGACAATTGGGTCTGATGTGGCCAGGCTTGCCACAGTTGTAACATACCATCTCAGCTTTAACTTTGGCACCTCGTTGATTTTGTGGCTTACGCCACTCTGGATACTGCCGCTTCGAATCACCATGTTGAGTAGTTTGAAGTCTCTCTCCAGGTTGACTTGAAGTGAAGTAACGCTGCTCACCGGATGATTTAGTTGACTGCTGACGAGATTCACCTTCATCTTGACCTTTATTTCTCCACTCAGGAACTTTTCTTTGATGATCTCTGCTCATACCTGGCTGTTGAGGAAAGAGATAAGACCGCTCGGACAAGGAGCGGTTAGTTTCAAAAGTATCAGCCAACCTGGCTGCTTCCAATGCCGTAGGCAAGGAATGATCTTGCAGAAAGACTCGAACCTCTGGACTAACAGACTCCAGCAGGTTGTCCACCAAGATGAGCTGCTTCAAATTTTCAAAATCAACGACACCACTTGCCTTGTACCACTTTGTAAAAGCCCTGGTCTGCTGTCTGACGTAGTCAACAGCAGACTGACCCAACTGCCTTCTGCCGAGTTTGAATTCTTTCCTATACTTGGCAGGAATACATTGATAAGCCCCAAGAACAGTGGTTTTCACAATGCGATAGTTTCCAAAGTCAGCATTTCCCAGGCTAGAAGTAAATTCTTGTGCCTTACCAAACAACGCAGTATGGACCAGTGACGCCCAATGAACCTCAGGCCACCCTAAAGCTCGAGCCTGGTTTTCAAATGCTTCGAAAAACTGTTCAGGTTCTGCTTCAACAAAACGAGGAACAAACTGTACTGCCCTTTGCAAATTGAAGTCATCTACAGTCTGATGGAATTGTCTCCTCTCCTTCTCTCTATCAAACTCCTCCTTAGCAAATGCACGCTGTTCTCTAGTTTGTTCAAGATTGAGTCTGGCTAGTTCAAGCGCCAGTGAACCAGACTCACCTGTCGATAACCCCACACCTGTGACTTGCTGGTTTTGCTCAGGAGTTTTGTCTCTCCCATTTTGTAGAAACCTTAATGGTGACCTACGGTTAACAGCTCCTGTAGAGGGAGAAACATGAGACTGATATGGCATAGTTTCAGTTTGTAGTTTACTCCTTATAATATCACGCAGCTGCGCAGCAGTAAGGGTACGCTGGTATTCAACACCAATAGAACGAGCGATACGCCAACAACGCTGTAGAGAGAGTTTGGGCAACTTTAGTAGAGTTAACTCAGACACTAACCGTCTGACTCGAATAGGTGGCATTAACCCTCAACTTAACACGCTGTAGCGCTATGCACGGTACGACTGCAGGTTACTCACACGATAGCAGAGCTGACACGCAATAGCAAAGCCAATATGCACACACAATAGCAAGGCTGACACACAATAACAAACCAAATTGCAGAATACTCACAATAGCAGGCTGACCATAGCGAAGCGAATGCAAAGATGAGACACACATAGCAAGCTATCTAGATACAAGACTAGATCCTGCGCGTTCTTCAACTCTAGGCTCAACTCCTGCTCTAAGTCTCCAAATTAAGCTCCGGGACAGGCTACCCATATTACAACCTCAGGTTCAATGGCCTGTTAACCTGAGTGTAAAGGGAGCTTGGAGCAAAGAAACACAGTAGAAGATGTATTGAAATGGTATTTCCTTCAAAAATCAGTTAGATTAATTCCAGACTTTTGTCTTTTCCTTCACCAAGTAATTGTGATTATATAAGACTTTTGTCTTTTCCTTCACCAAGTATTACAAAGTGCTGTTTACACATATGTACACTATATACAAAGGAGTAGTATTTAGTGCACACCACAGTTGTCTAGGCTAAGCAGCAGCCAAAAGACAGACAACTTTCCACAACCAGCTCTATGCAGGAATTCCAATGACAAACCGCAAGTGGTAACCACGTCACCTTTGTCATTGTTAAACTCGCATTTTAATTGGCTGAACCGAGTCGTTGATTTGATGATGGGGCCCCATCACCAAACCCTTAACGATCGTTCACTGGTTGGAGGGGAGCCTATGTGGGTGTGTTTAACATGCTCCGAATAAAGGTTACATACTCTTTGCATGCAACAGAGAGTCATACACCGCTCTATGTATACACTGGGAGTCATACACCGCTCTGCGTATACACTAGAAGACATACACCGCTCTGTGTATACACTGGGAGACATACACCGCTCTGTGTATACATTGGGAATCACACACCGCTCTGTGTATACACTGGGAGTCATACACCGTTCTGTGTATACACTGGGAGTCATACACCGCTCTGTGTATACACTGGGAATCATACACCGTTCTGCGTATACACTGGGAGTCATACACCGTTCTGTGTATACACTGGGAGTCATACACCGCTCTGTATATATACTGGGAGTCATACACCGTTCTGTGTATAGATCACTGCCTTTATTACAACCAATTTAGCAGACCATTGATTGGGAAAAACATCCATGAATATGCTGTGGTCTACGATATGATGGTGAGTATGATGGTGAGTATGATGGGGAGTATGATGGTGATTATGACTAATGTGAAGAAAATGATTAATGGTCTTTATTATCGTTGTTCTGGGCATTTTTATGTAGTGATTAACGAGGCTGTGACAGGCGTGGAAAAAAAATGACTCAATTTTATGGAGTTCAAAGTATGTTTTTTTTCGGAATTTGTATGAAATGATGGGATATATATTACTGAGTTAATTATCTGAATATAATACTCGCCAAGGTTGATCATTTAACAGAAAAATAATGCAATAGGCATGCCGTTATAAGGCAATGTTGATCTTTATGTTCGACCTTCTCAGCTCTGATTATAATTTTGCTGAGCTTGAGGTCAGATGACCTCAAGAAGGTCATCCCAAGAAAAATATTTTTGGTTAGGTCAAGGTTACGTAGTCTATAAATTTAGTGTTAAGTGTAACAATGGGATACAGTTCATCTGGCTATACCAATGGTAGCCTTAACTCAGTAGCTCGGTTAGTAGCGTATTCAGCTCACACACTGAGTGTCCGTAGTTCGATCTCTGGGACGGGTGGGAGAATCCAGAGTGTTTCCTTACACCAGCTGTCCCTTTTCACCTAGCAACAATTAGGTACTTGGGTGTTAGTGGATTGGTGTGGGTCTCATCCTGGGGGACAGAATGTCATTTATGTCAACTTTGTCTATATAAGTTGTATCATGTACTTATTATTATTATTATTATTGTCATTATTATTGTTATTATTATTATTATTATTATTGTTATTATTATTATTATTATTTTTTTATTATTATTATTATTATTATTATTATTATTATTATTATTATTATTATTATTATTATTATTATTATTATTATTATTATATCATCATCATCATGAAACTCTCAGATTTACAACCCATCTGGGTTTGTTGAGGATAATAATATCATGGTGATGTTGATTATACTTGAGTTTGACACAATATGGATCAGAGCTGCTAAACTTTATTTTCGTGAGCTTTATTAAACACAAAGTTTGTTTCACGTGCGCTTTACTTTATACGTAGTGCATAAGACATTGTCACAAGTCTATTGAAGTGTCGCTTCAAGAGGCATCGTCGTCATGACCAGTTTCACTCCTGGTTACAGAATCCTTCAGACTCCCACTTTCTGAAAGTTGCTAAGCCATTTCCCGTTATGTATTAGCAGTTTGTGTCTGAGTCATTCACTGAAGAAATTCTAAGCACGAGATCTGTTATGAAGGATGAAATCTACAAGGTTTACAGCATCATGTATCCTGCTGAGACATGGCTGACAGAACCATCTTAAGGTAGTGGTATTTCTAGAGACTTTCCCAGGACTTGTATTAGTCTGACTCAGTCCTAGTTACGATTGCAAATGCAGAGGGATTTTTATCAAAGTAGAAAATTATTATATACTTTTAGTTAATCTCCTGAAGCTGACAATAATTATATCAATTACATTTCTTTGAAATCACTGTAAATTTTGCAAAAGTGACCTTTGTTCTTATATAAAGCTAGGTCATAATTTTGACATTGCTAATTGTAATTTTGTGTGTATTTTGATATGTTAATAAATATGCTGTATAGTCACTAGCTAATTTTTCTTTAAAGAAAAAAGAAATTATATTAAATTTTAAAACAATTAATAGGCATTTAATAGAGCTAAGAGGATCCTGGCATGGCTACCCCACACTGCATTATTTACAAATGTCAAGTTTTGCGACGGGTTCTATAACTTTTACGTGTTCCTCCTTAGTACTCTTAATAATAATAATAATAATAATAATAATAATAATAATAATAATAATAATAATGATAATAATAATGATAATAATAATGATAATAATAATAATAATAATAATAATAATAATAATAATAATAATAATAATAATAAATAATAATAATAATAATAATAATAATAATAATAATAATAATAATAATAATAATAATAATAATAATAATAATAATAATAATAATAATAATAATAATGATAATAATAATGATAATAATAATGATAATAATAATAATAATAATAATAATAATAATAATTAATAAAATAAAAATATTTTCAACAGCGCCAAAAATATAAAAATCTTGAGGAAAATGGAGGTGCGTGCTGGGGGACATTTATGGTAATAAAACTGATGCAAGGACCTCCAGGAGGGAAAAAGATTAAATTAATCTTACACTAGCGGTCCCGGTTATTAAGGAGCACACACACACACACACACACACACACACACACACACACACACACACACACACACACACACACACACACACACACACAGGGATGTTAGGAAGCATTTCTTCAGCCATAGAGTAGTCAGGAAGTGGAATAGTCTAGCGAAAGATATAGTGGAGGCAGGAACCATACATAGTTTTAAGACAAGGTATGATAAAGCTCATGGAGCAGGGAGAGCAGAGACCCAGTAGCGGACAGCGAAGAGGCGGGGCCAGGAGCTGAGTCTCGACCCCTGCAACCACAATTAGGTGAGTACACACACACACTTCCGGCTCTTAGAGCCGAGAGATAGTGGTGGACCTGGTAAGGACCATTGAAGAGGCGTGGCCAGGAGCTGTAATTCGACCCCTGTTCGTCAGATGTTGGAGTAAGAAATACTGTACACACGTTGGATGTCTTTGAGGCGTATAATTAAGGGAGTCTTAAGGAGAAGCCCAGGAGTCTTACCTAGCCTAATGACACCCTTGCCTACTGAAACCCCTGCAACCAGGTATGGGTGAGTACATACAGGTGAGTACACACACACACAGGTATACAGGTCACAGCTGGAAGTTAAAACCAGAGACAATTCACAGGTTTGTTAGGAAATAATTCTTAAACCTTACAAAGGTCTAAAAATGAAACGATCTAGGCAGCGAGGTAGTAGAGGCAAAATCCATACATAGCTTTTAAGAGCAGGAATGAGAAAGCTCACGCGGCCAGGAGAGCGTGAAACCAGTAGCAGCCAAAAGAGAGGCGGGGCCAGGAGCTGAGACTCGAGCCTTGCAGCTACAGTATTGAAATCGGTTCTATTTTCTGTTAACATGAAAGACTTGACGGAAGGTATAGTTTGAAGTTTGTTGTTTACGTATAACTGATGAGGGGGATGCAAACAAGATATGCAAACAAGGGATGCAAACAATGGATGCAAACAAGGTATGCAAACAAGGGATGCAAACAAGGGATGCAAATAAGGGATGCAAACAAGGGATGCAAACAAGGGATGCAAACAAGGGATGCAAACAAGGTATGCAAACAAGGGATGCAAACAAGGGATGCAAACAAGGGATGCAAACAAGGGATGCAAACAAGGGATGCAAACAAGGGATGCAAACAAGGGATGCAAACAAGGTATGCAAACAAGGGATACAAACAAGATATGCAAACAGGGGATGCAAACAAGGTATGCAAACAAGGGATGCAAACAAGGGATACAAACAAGATATGCAAACAGGGGATGCAAACAAGGTATGCAAACAAGGGATGCAAACAGGTGAAAAGACTCTAAAAAATGGCCCTGGACAGGCTACAAGTCTGCTCTAACACATATCAATTAGAATTTAACCTTACGAATGTTAAGTTATGCAGACTGAAGACAGGCAAAAGAAGACCGCAAATGGAATACAGGTTCCTGGGTAAAAGGCTGCAAGCTTCTCTCAGGGAGAAGGGGTGAGCTTTGAAGGATTGGTACCAAACCTGCACACCAAAATAACTGCATATTAACACCAGAGGTTTGGCAGACAGTGCAATACACCCTGGTGAAATACTGGCGAGCTATGACTACACCAGTCGAGTAACACCCAGGTACCTACTTGCTCGTTAGGTGAACGGGACTGCAGATGTAAGGAAACACGCCCAGTGTTTCCTCCCTTGCTGAGGATGGAACCACGGACACTTAATGTGTGAGGCGAGTGTTGCCTACCAGGCCACGGGCCATCCCTACCCTCCTAAAATCAGTGTCATATACGACAAGACATTTGCTGAGTTGGAGGACGATATGAGTAATATACGATACATAAATTCTTAGAGTTTGTTTACAGAAGATGAATTAGACTGAAAATATTAGTTAGGTCCTGTTGCTCAGAAGGCGGTGGTGTGATTTCCCTGAAGACAGTAACAGTGTGTTAGAAAAAAACCCTTATTGAATTTTATTAGGGCTTGCGGTGTGTTAGTTTGCTGGTGGTAATTCTCAGTGATTCTTCTGATTATCTCTCCTGTCAGTACCATCTCTGGGACAGCGGAAGGGACGTTAGGTGTGTTTTTAGCCCACTACCGTGGAATTTGTCGCCCTTCTGCCCGTTTCTACCTCAATTTTTTATTTGTGAAGGAAGGAGAGGGACAGACTCCCTTGTCTCTGAACATCTCGCCAGTCTTGCTAGCACCAGTCTTGCTAGCACCAGTCTTGCTAGCACCAGTCTTGCTAGTACCAGTCTTGCTAGCACCAGTCTTGCTAGCACCAGTCTTGCTAGCACCAATCTTGCTAGCACCAATCTTGCTAGCACCAGTCTTGCTAGCACCAATCTTGCTAGCACCAGTCTTGCTAGCACCAGTCTTGCTAGCACCAATCTTGCTAGCACCAGTCTTCTGACCACTTTAGACCAGTCTTGTAGCCCACTTCTAGCACCAGTCTTGCTAGACATCTTAGCACCAGTCTTGCTAGCACCAGTCTTGCTAGCACCAATCTTGCTAGCACCATCTTCTAGCACCAATCTTGCTAGCACCAGTCTTGCTAGCACCAGTCTTGCTAGCACCAGTCTTGCTAGCACCACTCTTGCTAGCACCAATCTTGCTAGCACCAGTCTTGCTAGCACCAGTCTTGCTAGCACCAGTCTTGCTAGCACCAGTCTTGCTAGCACCAATCTTGCTAGCACCAGTCTTGCTAGCACCAGTCTTGCTAGCACCAGTCTTGCTAGCACCATCTTGCTAGCACCAATCTTGCTAGCACCAGTCTTGCTAGCACCAATCTTGCTAGCACCAATCTTGCTAGCACATCTTCTGCACCATCTTGCTAGCACCAGTCTTGCTAGCACCAGTCTTGCTAGCACCATCTTGATTTAGCACCATCTTGCTAGCACCAATCTTCTAGCACCAGTCTTGCTAGCACCATCTTGCTAGCACCATCTTGCTAGCACCAGTCTTGCTAGCACCAGTCTTGCTAGCACCAATCTTGCTAGCACCAGTCTTGCTAGCACCAATCTTGCTAGCACCAATCTTGCTAGCACCAGTCTTGCTAGCACCAATCTTGCTAGCACCAGTCTTGCTAGCACCAATCTTGCTAGCACCAGTCTTGCTAGCACCAATCTTGCTAGCACCAGTCTTGCTAGCACCAATCTTGCTAGCACCAGTCTTGCTAGCACCAGTCTTGCTGTTTACTTTTTCAAGCTTTTTAAAGATAGATTTCAGAATTTGCTTCGATTTTGCTTTGTGCAATTTTCTGCCAAATTGTCCCCCATTTCACATGGCCTTTTTCAGCTTATTACTTACAAAGCTTTTCGCATCTTATGTTTCTTTGTGTCTCAGCCTATAGGCTGAGACACAAGTTATAGACACAATTACTGTCACTTGGATAATTTACTTGCGTATGTGGGCTGTCAGTTCCCAACGCTCTTACTCACTTGTCTGAGGAAAAGCCCATAGCAAGCTATGTGTAGACTACTTCTAGAAGATAGGTAAAAGGTAATTAACCTGGCTTTCCTCTATATTCCTTAACACCAAGTGAACTGCATTCAGTACCTGAAGAGGCGAACACCCCGAGACTTCCATCACTCACTGGCAACTTTAAACCTTAATTAAACCATAGTTGTCCACACGCTCTTGCTGAAGACCAAAATATCTCTATCATGCAGTACTTACCCTCATCTACCTAGATTATTTTCTGTTTATGTTGTTAATCTTTCATTTTTTATTATTTTTTGAGATTGGTAATTGTTAAACAAAAGTGTTTTATCTTTTTAGATATATCCTTTTTATTTTTTGTTTATTTTCAAATCGTTGAAGCGATCAAAGTTGTTCCCTGACAGAATGCTTTGGGCACAAACAGCCTGACGGACCTAAGTCTCAGCAAGAAGACAGTGTGTGAGACAGGACTGCTGGGGCATTGTTCCCCAGAACCATCAACAAAGAACAGGTTAACAGGGAACTTGGTGTCCATGTTTCTCTTGTTGTTTAAATAAGTTCATCTGAGTGAACTTAAGCGTTTTACCTATCCAGATTTGCTTGAAACTCTTAAGGAGGTGAAAAGCTCTATATAATAATCCTGTCTCTTAGATATCATCTATGAAGTCTGGCTTCCTCTCCTAGTATCTCAAACACATTGATCCTATTTAGTCTATCTAATCTTCTTGGTATTTTGTACGTCGTGTTCGTGTCCCTACTGCAACTTCTCTCTCTTCAAGGTTTTCTTAGGTTTAGGTTCTCCACGTAGTTCATCTCCATCAGCTTAAAGCACCTAAGTTCATCCATCTTCTAATAACATGTTCATTGTTCCACTATAATCTATCTTGTCTATAATTACTATCGCATTTGCTTTGACTGTTTCGTAAGGTAAAGTCCAGGAGCTTTCTTTAATTCATGGTATAACTTAACAAATTTTTGAGGACATTTGTCCTCAAAGATTTGTTAAGTTATACCATAAATCAAGGAAAGATCCTAAACTTCACCTTACGAAACAAAGCAAATGTGATAGTAAGTATGGACAAGGCAGATTATAGTGGAACAATGAACAAGTTATTAGAAGATGGATGAACTTAGGTTCCTCTTAAGCACCATTCTCGCTGCAAACTTATATATCTTCTCAAGTTTCTTCACTTGTGTGATCACGTCCGGCTTCATGTTGACGCAACATACTCTAAGATGTGTCTAAAGTTAGATAGTTTTGTAAAAGCCACTGCAAATTTTTCTCTTTATCTAGATTTATTCTGATCACATTTGTTACCTGTTCAAGTCTTCTTGCAGTCGCTCCAGGCCATCCCTGGTTTTTATTTTTCTTATTAATGTCAATTTACCCAAAACATCGTCCCTCGTGTGGTGCGTGGATCCCTATCATATGGGAGCTCATAGAAGAATTTCCCCATTTAGAGTGACAGTGTCAGGGCTTGAATGAGGCACTGTGTGATGGCTTAACTGCCCTCCTCTATCCACTGTAGCTGGGCGACGAGCGCTGCCTCTCCCTAGATGATGATGTAATTCAAGATTCTCAACTCAGTGCCAAAAAGTCAAGAAAGTATCAGACGTCTTTGGCATCAGGACGTTAAGGTCGCTGCCCACAGCATGGCTGGCTAGAATAGCCTGTGAAAAAGAAGTAATTATCTTGTTTGGACTTTTGGAGGAAGAGCTGAAATTTTTATTTAAAAACTAAAGTGCTTCTGGCGACTCGTAATATTTTTACCAGTGTCAAGTTTTCAACTGAAAAATTCGTCCTCTGCATTCCCCTTTTTTTTTTTTTTTTGATGTGTTCCATTCACTTCGACGAACTGAATTTGTATCATTTTAAATTCTTTTGCTATTTGACTGAGACTAAATATTTTTTTAATCTTTTAAGTGTAGTCAGTCATATAAATTTTATGCATATATATATATATATATATATATATATATATATATATATATATATATATATATATATATATATATATATATATATATATATATATATATATAATGTCGTGCCATATAGGTAAAACTTGCGATTTTGGCTTAAATAGCAACGCTCTTCTTGCCGAATAAGGCAAGCGAAAGTTTGTGTATGCAATAATTTCACAAAAATCATTCTGATCCTGACGAATAAAATATATTTAATAGTGTTTGTTTATTATTAAATTATTTTAAACGTATCTAAAATATATTTAGTTGGGTTAGGCTAAATTAAATTGCGCTTGTTAAAATAAGGTGAGGTAAGTTTTCTAAGTTTCTTTTGGTACAAAATTATAATTTTTTACATTAACATAAATTAAAAAAATATATATATCTTTAAACGTATAAGAGAAAATTTTACAAAGGACTTAATTTTAAATGAGTTCTTACTAATTGACCAGTTTTACCTAATCGGCACGACATATATATATATATATATATATATATATATATATATATATATATATATATATATATATATGCAAAAAGATCACAGTAAACAGGTGATATCAAAATATGCAAGACAACCACTATGAAAAAAATAGAGGAATTCCAAGCGCTTTCGTGACAACTCACATTATCAAGGAACTAAAAAAGGAAACATGACAAGAGGACTTATATAATGTTTTTGAGAGCTTTACGTATTTGTAGTCCAGAGTTCATAGATGAAGAAATCTCTAAAATTTATGAAATAGCTAATGATTTAAAATACCCAAGAAACATAATTGATAAATCTTTTAAAATAGCTAGAAATACTTTTTACAATCCAAAAGGGACAACCAACCTTATTCAACCAAAAATATGTTGGTTCTCCTTACCATGAAAACTTGTTGATATCCCTTCCTTTCTTAAGAATTTTAATATCAAAGTTGTATTTAAAAATCTTGATACAGTAAAAAGACTTTTGATAAAAAATTTCCCCCAAAATGCTGACGGATGTGTCTATAAGATTCCCTGTAAAATATGAGATAAAGTTTATTATGGTCAAACTGGTAAAAGTCTTGAACTAAGATTAAAACAACATAAATATAGCATTAGAACTGGACAAGATTCTAATGCTCTATTTATTCATGTGAAGACTTTAACCATCCAATTGATTTTCAAAATGGTGAGAAGGTTGTATCAAGCAAGTCCATGGTTGAGAGGAATATAATAGAATCATGTTTCATTAAAAGCAGTTTTGAAAATAATATGAATATTTCTTTTGGTTTATATAAATTGGATTCATTTATAATTAATAAAATTTGGGAAGAATTTAATGATAAATTGGACTAATCTTAATTCTTGGGAAGAGTTTCAGGTCCTTTCTTATGTTCCTCTTCACAGAGTCGTGCGATGTTACGCTACTGTGAGTGTAGTCTTTGTTAGTGTGATGTGACTGTGAGGTGCAGTCTTGCCCCTTATATAAGCCCTCTTGTCATGTTTCCTTTTTAGTTCCTTGATAATGTGAGTTGTCATCGAAAGCGCTTGGAATTCCTCTATTTTTCATAGTAGTTGTCTTGCATATATATATATATATATATATATATATATATATATATATATATATATATATATATATATATATATATATATATATATATATATAACTTCATCAATCCATATCTGTATGTATTACCAGTAAAAACACTTTATAATGAGTGATTAGTAACATCTCTTAGCTAGTAAACAAGTTAGGAACCTTAACCTAACCTTGTAAAACCCTTGTTCATATATATATATATATATATATATATATATATATATATATATATATATATATATATATATATATATATATATATATTATATATATATATATGAACAAGGGTTTTACAAGTTAGTAGGTTCCTAACTTCGTTTCTAGCTAAGAGATGTTACTACATCAGCTCATT
Source organism: Cherax destructor (assembly GCA_009830355.1). Taxonomy (NCBI): domain Eukaryota; kingdom Metazoa; phylum Arthropoda; class Malacostraca; order Decapoda; family Parastacidae; genus Cherax; species Cherax destructor. The sequence continues at coordinate 24,525 of WNWK01013931.1, forward strand.
ATAAAGTGTTTTCAGATATGGATTGGATGAAGTTTATATAATTCACATGACTGCTTCATGTTGGAGAGGATTTACTCGGTAATAACTCAGTGTCTTTCTTTATTACAGACGCTATGTATTGATCACAGCGACGAGGGAAGCTCAAAGGTAAAGTTGTAATTGTTCAAACATTAAGATAATCTGTCTCTCTGTCTCTGTCTCTCTCTCTCTCTCTCTCTCTCTCTCTCTCTCTCTCTCTCTCTCTCTCTCTCTCTCTCTCTCTCTCTCTCTCTCTCTCTCTCTCTCTCTCTCTCTCTCTCTCTCTCTCTATCTCTCTCTCTATCTCTCTCTCTCTCTCTCTCTCTCTCTCTCTCTCTCTCTCTCTCTCTCTCTCTCTCTCTCTCTCTCTCTCTCTGCTCTCACTCTCTCTCTCTCTCTCATTCACATCTAATAAGTATTATTGTTTTTTACTCTCGATTTTTCACTCTCAAATGAACAAGTAACCAACTCCCCTTCACACACACACACACACACACAGGGCCAGGAGCAGCGACTCGACCCCTGCAGCTACAGACAGGTGAGTAGACACACACACACAAATGCTGTCATTTCTAATGTGATCCCCAATTATAAATCATGAACACTAAGACTACAACTAATTCATGGGTGTTCCCCTGAAGGATACCACACTTCAAGCTTCCTCAATGTTCCTCGACGCAGTTTAAAAACTACTAGATCTTTCGCTCTCTCGGGTTACTCAGCCATTCTCAAATCAAGCCAAGAAGATCGTCCCTTGTGCCGCGAATCATTGGTTTACTAAGTAATCTCCGGTAAGGTTCTGTGTTAAACGTGTCTTATGGGAGTCGGGGAAAGGCTACGCCGGTCTACCGGTGTGAACTGTCTTGACCTAGTTTTTGTAAATGTAGCTGAAACTCATCAGTAACTTTGTCACTCAGGATGTTTATTGTAAACATTTTGTTGGTATTTGATTGAAAAGTTTTTGTAGAAAATTAACGATGTCATCCTTAATAATAGTTTCTGCTAATTTACCCTTAATGATGTTAAGTTAATGAGGCAGTAATTAAGAGAGACACCATGACCTATCTCCTTTACTGAGTATTGGAGAACCATTTGTTAATTTCCAGTCAAGTGGTACTCTGACATCCTAGACTGATTTCCCAACTATAAGTATCAGTGGCAATGCTATATGATATCTGTACTCTCGTTCGGCGCTGAGGATTTTCAGCATCCAAAGGTACATTAATGTAGTTGATGTCAGTGCTGCTAGTGGGTCGATTTCATTTTTCTGTGAAGAAAATTATAACTGGTGTGACCTAGGCACACTGCTTTCATTTTCGGATGTGAAGACCAAGCTGAAAGCAGCCATTATAACTCACGGAACGGGTGGGATTTCAGCGCTATAGGTTCATACACATTTCGTGATTTTTCTTTTAAAGCTGAAAGCAGTATTGAGAAGAAGGGTCATGTTAGTATCAATACTCTTCACACCACCCTCACTGTTTATTATAAACCCTATACAAAAAATCTTGCATTTTACTTGAATGTATTTAGGACTTTAAGCACTCCCAGTATTTAAATACTTTGATGGCTCTATGCGGGCCATGAACGATCTCTGAACCTGCTCCAGCTCTCATGTCTCTCCCTCCTGCCCTGAACGGGGCTGTCAACACTGAACAATATTCCAAATGAGAAAGAACAAGAAGTTTGAAAAGTGTCACTTTAGGCACCATTTTCCTTGTTTTGAAAGTTCTCATTATCCACCACGTCACTTTTCTGAATGTCACTTTCGCGACATTGCCATATTGTGCTCTTTGAAAGAAAGGTCAGTGGACATAATTATTCCCAATTCTTTCACGTAATCCTTTCGTTCTGTTTGGTGATCGTCTGAGTTTTGTATCCTGTGAGCTTTGGAGTTCTTCATTTTTTCCTTATATAAGCAGCTGGAACTTATCACCACTCAACATAATGTTCTCTAAAGCCCACTGGAAAACTCTGTTTATATCCTCCTGCAAATGTTAGTGTAGATGGGGAACAAAGAGAATATCATCAGTCAGAAAAAAATTAAGCTTATAAATTAAATTAGATAGTAAAATGCCAACAGCAATTGGGGAAATGATGGGCTAGAGATAGTACAGATAATGAGGAAGTTGAATAGGTATGGGGATATAAGAATTCAGTGTTAGAGTGCACAGCAGCTTGTGGATATAGAAGAGTGTTGGAGGGAAGAAACGCATTTGGAGGATGAGGAGGTAAAGAAAAAGTTGGTATATGAGATGTTTTAACAAAATTGAAGTGGAATACGGAGGTTGGAGTATATGGAGAGTAAAAGAGAGGTTAAAGAGTGGTGAAGTAATGATAGAGGAGAGTTCACGAGAGAGAGAGAGAGAGTGGAGGAGGTTTCTTAACAAATTTTGCTAAGAATATGCAAAAGCTTTGGAGTGAGATCAGTAAGTTCACAAATCCCAGAAAACAAATGAATTTAACAGTATAAAACAAAAGCAGGGACTTTCAAATGCCAGGAGTATGAAGACCTGGGTCCAGACTGCCCATACGGAGTAATCTGCGGCGTCTGCAGCCAGCGCCATCCTACCAAGGAGTGTGTCGGCAAGCTCAAAAACACCGGGCCAACTACTTGCCGATGCCCGAATTTCAGGTAAAGACACCATGTCTGGAATCCACACTGCCCAGAGAGGGTCGGCAGGCTCCGCGGGGCCTGGAAGACGCCAGCGTCCCTGCAACAGCCTACGGCAGGACGACACACTCGGCAGCTGTTGGGCACAGTAAATCCAGCCGTTTTGCGGAATGCTCAACAGACTACTGCTTTAAGTGCCGGGGAATTTCCGCCTTTGGAGGCCTCAACCAGACGCCGCGAGGGCCAGGAGCCTTCAGCTCCTCTCCCTCAGCAGTGTACAAAAGGAACGAGAACCAGTAGCGCCAGCAGATAATAGCCCTCAGTACAACTGGCAGATGGCACCACGCAACGGAGGCACTCCCTTCCCGGCGCCTCCATCACGCAGGCAGCCCTGTCAGCAGCAGATGCCGGCTACCCAACCTATTCCACAGCCGCAGACACCAGTGTGCAGAGTGGAGAAGTCCAACTCACGTGCCGCCACCCTTAGGCACCACACCAGCAGCCCAGGATGCAACCACCACTCCTGTACCACAGCCACCTCGGGCCCTCACTAGGAAAAACTTGTAGCATTGATCAAGTATTCACGGAGATCATCTGTAAGACAGTTACCCCAATGGAACAACAAGGCGTGTTCCGGCAGTCCTTGCTCTCCTGAGTGTGCGAGTACTGAGCGATGGGGAGATGATGGAGGCGGTGGATTCGATAAATTCTCAGAATCACAGAACGGTCAAGGCCCAGATCCCACAATCCCCAGCTCAGGACTGGAGTGGTGTTCAGTATTCGGGCATAGCACCACCTTTTCTTAGATCTGGGGGTAAGCTTAAGTTTGAAACTAGCAGGAGCAACCCGAGACCACAAGCACATCCGAACCCAGTTGAGTAAGCTGAGAAGCTTGTGAAGCTCTTCTCCTCCAGGGGAGCTTCCACTCAACTTCCTCAGGATATCCGAGACTTACAGGCAGATGAAGACCTCAAGGAATGTAAGTTCCGGCGTGTCTTTAAGACCACAGGTGACACTGCCCCTGGCATCGATGGGGTCACGTACTCCATGATTTCACTGCCTGCCTAGATTGGACGGGAGGCCATACTGGACGTCATCAACAAGTCTTGGAGGTCTGGGTCACTCCCAGTGGCTTAGAAGATTGCCACCATTATTCCAATCCCAAAGGCAAAGGACCCCATCAGTATGAAACCCATATCACTGACCAGCTGTTTAGCCAAGACTTTGTGAGGATAGTGCTAAACCTCTTTGTGGAAACTTGGAATAGGTATCACCTTCCTAAGTCAGATTCCTGAAATCAATAACATACCTAGCATCGTTGCCCATCTTGACCTCGAGAAGTTATTTGCGTTGACCAGCCCCACAGTAATACTAGCGTTCATGGCTCGCAGGGGATTTCAAAGGGCACCTCCTGGTCTGGACAAATTCCTACCCCATGGACAGGCAGCGTCGTGTCAGCTTCCAGGAACATCACTCCTTTAAAACCCTGGAAAACGGCACTCTACAGGAAGATGTGCTCAGTCCCACCCTGTTTAAGATCCTTATACAGGAACTTGTGAACATCACCTTTCACTAAGGTGCACAGTGCCTTAGCTATACTGATGATCTTGCCCTCGCTGTGACTAGGAAAGGTAACTTAGAACGGCAGGTTCTATTAAAAAAAACTAGGCCTCAAGATCTTTTCCAAAAAACAACAGACAACGAATTTAGGATACAGAACTTGAGTGGATAGACTCTTACCTATACTTAGGAGTCTACATTGATAAAAGGCTGACCTTTCAGAAACAAGCTGAGTATGTCAGATCTCGTGCTCTTCCCTGACTTAATCTCATGACGAGAAACCGAGAAACCGTGCGGGGGTGAGTAAAGAAGTACTCCGCTTGTACTATATACAAGCTGGGCGCTCGCTCATTGACTACAGTGCACCAGCGTTGGCTCATGTCTTTCCCAGAGCAGGCAGAGGGTGGGGGTCGTAAAGAACCAGGCTATAAGAAGTATGCTTGTGGCCCCCATCTGGACCTACGCTGTATGTCTCACATTGAAGACCCAGCTTCCTTCCCTGGTTGACTGAGTTAGATACATAATAGTAGCCACGATACTGCACCGACAGCAGGACCACCCACTGAAAAGAAAGATCTCTGCAGCCATGGCGCAAGATCCCACTCTCTTCATTGACCACTCATGGCTCCGCTCATTTTCCGCCGTTGGGCACATACTGCTGCCTACCCTTTCAAAAGAGTTGTGGCTTACCAGCTGCTGAGTACCATCCACCCCCTCCCTGGCATACAGATCTGGCTGATATCTATGTCATGCAGCTGCCTGTCTGTAAGCGTCTCTGTAATCTAGATTCCCTTAGCAACCATGCCGAAACAGGCATGAAGAGGGCGGTAGCTAGTCTATACCATAATGGGTACACGCAAGGGTGGCTGCTACCTGACCACTGTACGACCCTTCAAGCCAAGATGGTGGAGATTCAGCCGGCTGGAAGCTGCACCAGAGCGCAGGGTACTGCATTCCATCGCCTGCGGCTGGGCTTTCCCACACGCAAGATAATCGTCGAGAAGGAGCTGCGTCAGCACTGCCAGCAGGGTGTACAGCGCCCTGTAATCCACTGTCCTCTGAAGTGTCACGTCACACTGCCATCCCTCCCGAAGAGGAGCCAGAGTGCCTCTACCCTAGTGTTCCATGGAATCAACGACAAGCTGCTGCCCGACACAACCTGTACCTTAGTAGCCCTGTTACAACTGCCGGACACATACCTCGGCATCATCACTCTCTAGTCTTGCGCATGGAGCATTTGCTCTATAACTCAAGTTTGTCCCGTACTCTGTTTGTCTTTATTTCTCTATTTTTTCCATATGAAACCAACTGAAACTTGTCCTCACTGAACATCAAAAAAATTTCTGAGGCCGATGGTAGATTTGATTTCCGCTTGAAGATTTGCTCTGCCTCACAGAGATTCTGGGGTCATCACCAAAGGATGTCACGGCTCTATGATTTATGTTCTTGTCTATGTCGGATAAGAAACAAATAAGAATAAGAAACAAAAGTGGGGCGAGTACTGTGCCTTCAGGAAAAGAGCTTTTATCTGTGGCAGTCTACGATTTTTGCTCTTTACTATAGTCTACTATTCATTTGGTTCTATTTGTCCAGAAGTTAAAAATTCATCTGATCTTTTTTCCAGTTATTCTTTTTAACACGCATTTTGTGTACTGTCACGCTTTTTCAAAATCATTATACACTACAGAAGCGTTGATCATGTCTTCCAGTGCATGCAAGACCATGTTGCAATGGTCTAGAAATTACGAAAGGCGTCAGCGACCTGCGCTAAATCCAAGCTGCACTTGATTCTGCAATTTTTGCAATTCCATTAAACTCCCAGTCTTGCTTCTTAGGATCCAACCAGAAAATCTTGATATTGTGTGAAGTTAGCATTACTGGTTTATTATTCCTCGCAAATGCTTTTATTGCAACTTTATTGAAGTGGGTTGAGAGCTGTGTCCAGGCTCCAAGTTGGTGGTTCCTTGAAATATTTTATGAATACGGAGATCTACGAGTCTGGACCTGGAGCATAATGTATGTATGTTCTCCATGACTTCTATAAAGTCAACCGGGGGAAATGGTTACATCAGAAATAGGGAGGATATCGGCGAGTCTCGTTCATGAAAGAATTGTTGTGGTCTTTATTATGTCGTTTGATGACTGATTCACCGAACACAGAGTCGTAGTGTGGCTACTACTGCTACTACTACTACTACTACTACTACTACTACCAGCATTACCACTACTTCTCCACTTCCTTCTTTCTTTGTTCCATCTCTGTCTCCCTCGCCTATATATACTGGCTCCCTCTCGTTAGTGTGACTCGTAAATGATCCAAGTCGGGCCTAAACGTCTTCATATAATTCTCTCTCTTATTTACGGCTTATTTGTGTATCGTATTGCGACTTCAGTATTTCACTTATTTTTTTACTGTCATCAGTGTATGTTTCATCTCCTTTAAGTAAACGCCTATATTCGACTTTTTTTTTTTACTGGATTATGCACAAGAAAAGAAGTATTTAGATTTCTTCTAATTTCATTTATGGATCCTTCCTCTCTCTCACTTGTAGCAGCTTCATGATGCGGTCAGTTTGTACTCATTATTGTTCAGGTCCGTACCCAGTTTCTTTCATGCTTCAGTGTCTGCTACTCTTGAGATAATGTTTTCCATAGTCTTCCCTTGAAGGAGTCTCTCTCTCTCTCTCTCTCTCTCTCTCTCTCTCTCTCTCTCTCTCTCTCTCTCTCTCTCTCTCTCTCTCTCTCTCTCTCTCTCTCTCTCTCTCTCTCTCTCTCTCTCTCTATCTATCTATCTCTCTCTAACTTGCATCTTCTCCCTTGTTGCAGAAGTATACGTCTGAAGCATACTTAGACCTCTAATGAGTTCATCATTCCATTAACTGATCTGGAACTGCGGTGCTCATATCATTTTCCCATCATTTCTCATTAACGTCCCTTTTTTATTTAGTCCCAATTGATGTTCTTCCAGTTGAAATTGAATTAGTTGAATTCGTCCTCATGAGAGATCATGTTTCTTTGTCCCAGGCCATCGTGAAGGCAGGTTTCAGCCTTTATTATGTTGTGGTCTGAAATTGTAATCTTTGTCACCATTACATCCATGACGAGGTCCTCATTGTTCTTTAACCTAAAATTCCAGGGTGTTTTCCAGTCTGGTTGGTTTAGTAGTCTGCTGGTTTAAAGGGTTTAATAATTCTGTTGTGTAAGACTGTTATTCTAGACTGCCTGCAGGGAATCTTTCTCTGCAACTAAAGTTCTTGATAAATTAGACACATATGCAACACTTGGGTATCTTTAATGAGGAAACGTTTCGCCACACAGTGGCTTCATCAGTCCAATACAAAGGAGAATGGATAAGAACAGGAGGAGTTTGAGGTAATCAGTCCCTCAGCCTTGAGTCGATGTAGTCAGTCCATCAATCTTGAAAAGAATACAGCATATGTGTGAAGAAGCAGCTTATATACCGTAGGAAGGAGAGGTGCAGCAGTCGTAGGTGGTGTCACATTTGATCAATGTGGAAGTAGGTCGTGCCCAAGGGTTAGGCAAGGCTGAGGGACTGATTACCTCAAACTCCTCCTGTTCTTCACCATTCTCCTTTGTATGAACTGATGAAGCCACTGTGTGGCGAAACGTTTCCTCAATAAAGATACCCAAGTGTTGCATATGTGTCTAATTTATAAACTTGTCGGTTCTCTGAACCATTCAATTACAACTAAATTTCTTCTTGGTTCTGTCTTCCATTTAATTTTTTTCCAAATTAAAGTCCCCAAGCAACAAGATACTTGAGACCAGGTTTGATAAATATTGAAGACAATATTCGATCTCCTATAACAGGTCCTTGAACCACGGGATAGTTGTAAACATGTTTTTTTACACAAACACAATTACTAGGATTTGGGTTTCGATTGTGATTGTCAAAATTTCGCGTACATTATTTGTTGTATTGAGTAAATCAGTGTATATGAGTGGCTGTTTAACATACAGGTCAACCCTCTGTCCCTATTGCTGCCCGTCATTCCCCTCGCATCTATGTATTGTACCCAGGAATTCACATATGAACATGAGAAAGAAGGAACACTGCAGCAGGTTTACTGGCCCATGCGAGTCAGGTCCAAGTCACCTACCGGCTTAAGCCAGTGACCGAACCTAGTCAGGTCAGGTCACATCCACTTAAGGAATATGTGGCATCAGACCTATTAGCACAAGCAAGTCCAACTCATACCCACCTACACCCACTCATGTATTTATCTAACCTATTTTTAAAACTACACAATGTTTTAGCTTCTATGACGGTACTCGGGAGTTTGTTCCACTCATCCACAACTCTATTACCAAACCAGTCCTTTCCTATATCCTTCCTGAATCTGAACTTTTCCAACTTGAAACCATTGCTGCGAGTCCTGTCTTGGCTGGATATTTTTAGCACGTTATTTACAGTATTTTATTTATGTGAGTCTCCATAAAAATTGCTAGCATTGTATTTCACTCCATTGGAAGGCTCCTGATGAACGGTGTTTCATTGTTTTTCCTAGGTTTCACACAAAAAATAATACATTGCTAGTTGCTGTGTTGGGGGCTTGTTGGTTGGACAAATCTGTGGCTCTGATAAGTTTGCCACCGGCTTTTATTAGAGTGCAGCATGGTTTCTAAGTTACCATAGATTACTTAGATTTCTCCCCATTCTTTACCACTGCCTGACACTAAACTATTGTTGTTGGTTAAATGATTATAGTCCGTGAAAGTTCACACTGGGTTTCTTGAGGCTTTATATACCTCATAACCTTCTAGTGGAAGACTGGAGAGTTTCAATTACCTCATTGTTGTTCATTTATTGAACTACGGTAACTTTGTGGGTAAAAGACATAACAGGGCCTTGTTGATAAAGGTTATAATCATAATAATCTCTCTCTCTCTCTCTCTCTCTCTCTCTCTCTCTCTCTCTCTCTCTCTCTCTCTCTCTCTCTCTCTCTCTCTCTCTCTCTCTCTCTCTCTCTCTCTCCACAGGATTTGACAAGGTTCTGTTAAGGATTCCTAACTTTATTGACAAGTTACTGTCAAGTTAAGGATCGCTAACTTTATTGACAAGCTAAGAGCTGTTACCTACATCAGCTCATTTGAAAGGATTTTTATTGTTATGAAACATACAAGTAGGGAACAGGATGAAGTTTGAGCCATCTGTGGGCTCTGTCTGTCTCTCTTTCTCTTTCTCCCTCTCTCTCTCTCTCTCTCTCTCTCTCTCTCTCTCTCCCTCTCTCTCTCTCTCTCTCTCTTCCTTCAGTGCCTAACTCACTTTCTGAAGAGTGAAAACATGCCCTCCAAGACTTTTATTTTCCACGTTCGCTCCTGTTTCTAAAAAAAAAAAATTAAAATTGTGAGAGCAAATTTTTTTTTTTACCTTTACCGCGTAAAGACTGCTTAGCCTTCTTCATTAGACCGTACGTCATGCCCATGTGAACGGTGCATGTGAGGTAAGCTGGTAAGCCCTGCTCATTACACCGTACGTCATCCCCATGTGAATTGTTCACGTTTCTTCTCGCTGAGGCGGCAGCTTCTCCAGAAGAATATGATGCGCCATGTTGGATATTTAGTGCTGAGAAAGATAACATTTCTTTCACTCGGGGTTCACAAGGAGATATAACTAATGTTAAGCAATCTTTGTCATATGAAGGGGCCTAGATGGAGGCACTTATAATCTGCCAGGTCTCATAGAACAGGATGCGTTGCACATACAGTGATTGTTCTGCATATATATATATATATATATATATATATATATATATATATATATATATATATATATATATATAAACTGTATAGTTTTTGCCTCCACTACATCACTTGCTAGACTATTCGACTTCCTGACAACTCTATAATTGAAGAAATACTTCCTAACATCCCTTTGACTCGCCCGAGTCTTCAACTTCCAATTGTGACTCCTTGTTTCTGTGTCTCATCTCTGGAACATCCTGTCTCTGTCCACCTTATCTATTCCACGCAGTATTTTGTATGTCGTTACCATGTCTCCCCTAACCCTCCTGTCCTCCAGTGTCGTCAGACCGATTTCCCTTAACCTTTCTTCGAAGGACATTCCTCATAGCTCCGGAACTAGCCTTTTTGCAAACATTTGCACTTTCTCTAATTTCTTGACGTGCTTGACCAGGTGTTGGTTCCAAACTGGTGCTGCATACTCCAGTATGGGTCTGACGTACGCAATGTACAGTGTCTTGAATGATTCCTTACTAAAGTATCTGAACGCTATTCTCAGGTTTACCAGGCGCCCATATGCTGCTGCAGTTATCTGGTTGATGTGTACCTCCGGAGACGTGCTCGGTGTTATACTCACCCCAAGATCTTTCTCCTTGAGGGAGGTTTGCAGTCTTTGGCCACCTAGCCTATACTCTGTCTGCGGTCTTCTTTACCCTTCCCCGGTCTTCATGACTTTGCATTTGGTGGGGTTAAATTCGAGAAGCCAGTTGCTGGACCACATGTCCAGCCTGTCCAGGTCTCTTTGTAGTCCTGCCTGATCCTCTTCCGATGTGATTCTCCTCATTATTTTCACATCATCTGCGAACAGAGACACTTCTGAGTCTATCCCTTCCGTCATGTCATTCACATATACCAAAAATAGCACTGGTCCTAGGACTGACCCCTATGGGACCTCGCTCGTCACAGGCGCCCATTGTGATACCTCATCACGTACTATGACTCGTTGTTGCCTCCCTGTCAGGTATTCTCTGATCCATTGCAGTGCCCTTCCTGTTATACGCGCCTGATCCTCTAGCTTCTGCACTAATCTCGTGTGTGTGTGTGTGTGTGTGTGTGTGTGTGTGTGTGTGTTTGTGTGTGTGTGTGTGTGTGTGTGTGTGTATGTGTGTGTGTGTGTGTGTGTGTGTGTGTGTGTGTGCGCACATTTTTTTCATTTTAAAGAAGGATTAAGTTTTAGTGACTAATGTATTAAGAGGTAATTTTCATTCAGTGGGGTTCCTTAATGGCATTGAAAGCTTTTTGATCCTAGGAATTACAGCTAACTTTTCCTGGGATAAAAGCTAGAAGCTAAGGCGTTGCATGATTCAGGTGTGTTTAGCTCAGCGGGATCCCTTGAATATTATAATAATGAGTATCAGTTCAAGAATTCTGTGAAACCGGTTAATCGGACTTGAGTCCTGGAGGTGTGAGGTACAGTGCCTGCACTCTGAAGGAGAGGGAGGGAGTGTAGAAGTTTGGACTTCTGGAAGTACAACTATAAAATGAATGATAGTGAATGTGATTCCTTGTTGTTGTTTTTCGTGTTAACTACCTAAATAGGAGACGATCGGTGTGTTAAGAAGATCGTTCAGGACTTAGAATAAGGATTTATTCTTTACTCAATGAGAAATTTATATTTGAGACTTAGAGTTGTCCTCAAAATTTACTCAATTTTATTGATTCGACCTTCAAGTACCGATTACGTTAGATATAGGAGATATATTTGCAAAATTAAAAATAGGTTCCGAATGGAAATAATTCAACTAATCTATTTATTGAGAAGATTTAGAAGGCGGTGATGCCCCCCCGTGTTATCTGTATTTTACCTGTAGTTTATTTCGAGTGTTGTAGCATCCTTGACCTGGTCCCAGACCTGGTCCCAGACCTGGTCCCAGACCTGGCCCATTACACACAAGTAACCCGCACTTAAGAGGAAACTTATAATCTTCTTTCTTCTACGTGCGTGTTATTTGTGTCTTGTTCCAGCCACGGCATTGTGCCTTTCTGTTATTTTAAGGCCATTATATTAATGAAGGGGTTCCCAGCCCTTTTATTCCTCTGTGCTCCATGGTCGTTCTGTCATTCTGACAGGTTCCCATGCACCCATTGGTCATTCTGAAAAGTTCTCATGTACCCCTTGGCCATCCTGACAAGTTCCCATGTACCCCTTGGTCATTCTGACAGGTTGCCATGTACCCCTTGATCATTCTGACAGGTTCCCATGTACCCCTTGGTCATTCTGACAGGTTTCAATGTGCCCCTTGATCATTCTGACAGGTTTCAATGTGCCCCTGATCATCCTGACAGGTTCCCATGTACCCCTTGATCATTCTCACAGGTTCCCATGTACCCCTTGGTCATTCTGACAGGTTTCAATGTGCCCCTTGATCATTCTGACAGGTTCCCATGTACCCCTTGGTCATTCTGAAAGGTTCCCATGTACCCCTTGGTCATTCTGACAGGTTTCAATGTGCCCCTGATCATTCTGACAGGTTCCCATGTACCCCTTGATCATTCTGACAGGCTCCTATGTTCCCCTAAAAATTAAGAATAAAAAATTGATAAACTTATACTGATTTGATTATATTTTATTATGAAATCTCTGTGTAGAGATTATATATGGATTTTATACTATTAATAACATTGATAACTTGAACTCAGTGAGCTTATATATTATCCTGACCTGTTTCATACATGTCTGTTATATACACTGATCTAGATTAATAGTTATTCTCTCAGACTCTTATGCACCCCATGATAAGTGTAAATATACCCCTGGGGTACACGTACTCCAGGCAGGGAACCCCTGGATGAGTAAGACACATGTACAACAGTTAGGTATCCTTATTGACGGAATTATTCGCCTGTTCAGGAGGATTTTTCAGTGAAATACAAACACTTTTCGCTGTGCAGTTCGTCCTATTAATTTTTCTTGGGTTTGGTATCAAATGAATCTCTTAGGCATTGATATGCATCCGCCATGCCAGACGTAAGCCGCTTGATATTTTTTCTTATTTTATTATTGTTGGTTAATTATATATAAACGTAGATTTATACAGGTTAACCCAACCAATCCTAACGTAACCCAGTCTCACCTAAGCTAACGTAACCCAGTCTCACCTAAGCTAACGTAACCCAGTCTCACCTAAGCTAACGTAACCCAGTCTCACCTAAGCTAACGTAACCCAGTCTCATCTAAGCTAACGTAGCCCAATGTCACCTTACCAAATTTCTGGTGTTCCTAACCAGTCATATGTTCCCAACCAGTCAGGTGTTCCCAAAGACCTGTCTTTAAAAACAAAATATCACACATATGAGACTCAAACTTATGACGATTTTTCGGTTCCACTTGGAACATTAACTACACTTAGATCATTAACTATTTATTGGTCTAAACCAGATCGATATATCGTCATAAATGTTATTCCACTATATTTGGGAACTAAGTAGGATATTGGTAGCATAAGGGACGACTATTTTTGGGCGCACTCCTCAGGTCGTCTGTCCTTGTCACGGACCTTGGCGTCCGCCAACTCTGTATTAATCTTTTAGGAGATCATGCTAGCCAATGTTGGCGTGGTTGGAGGACGTCTGCAGAAACATGAATATGGCTGATGACCAATCACCGACCTGTATTGAGTGCGGACACATTCTCTGAATGTAAAGGCCAATGACCTCTTCCACCCTGTCTTCTTCCACCAAGAGGCAGGAATGGCAGGATGGAGCGACGAGGTGGTGCTTCTGACAGTCAGGTCTTCCTGTGCATGCCGGCACCAGAGGCATAAGCCAGTGGCTTATGCCTCTGGACACGATTATACGGCGATAGAGGTTGCCTGGATATAAGGCACTGCTTGATTTTTTTCTTATATCAAAATCGTCCAACCCAATGGAACCTAAGGAATTACCAATTCTTCATTCTTTTTCTGGTTGTTTCATAAGATCCTCGCGGCCAGAATCTCCCGAGCTGTCAATACTGACAGGACTCAGAATGCCTTCAACCCTGTGGTTGTTTGTGAGGAACCTGGTGAAACTGGACGCGCTCCTGGATGAGGCCCGTATGCTCGGCCACGCGATGCACCTAGCTTTCCTGGAAATGGCCAAGGCGTTTAATAGTGCGTCACCTCACACTATAAGCCGTTGCGTGTCCAGAAAAGGCATTCCAGCACCAGTCAGGGCATTGATAATATCAGACTGCAGTGATGCCTCGACCGTCATCACAAATATAATTAATTACCTCAGAGGCTAGTGTAGTCAGAGCGGTAGTCAGAGACCCTGTAATTGGAGGAAAGATTTGGTGTTGTCTGGCCTCTCAAATCTTAAAAATTCTGAGGTATTTAGCGAGATTGAGCGCTATGGCGCTCTCTTCTGGTGCCATGGCGTCAGAATGTACACAATACATGTGTTGGGAATGGTCTCATGTTAACGTGCGATGCTACATGCGTTCTCCGTTGGGTGTTCTCTGGAACCTGTGTCTTAAATGAATGAGATTAAGTGGATGCGACTCTGTCACTGTAATATCTCATACACATTTTCTTCACCACATGAAGGTCCTCTCAGTGGACACGATGATATATCCATATTTGTATGAGGGTAGTTGGAGGTGTGTATACCCTCTGCAGCCATCTACTGCAAGACTGACGTAGTTGAATACCAATGGTAGACAGCACCTGCAACATCTGGGTATCGTTATTATGTAGATGTTTCGACAACCAGTGACTTTATCAATACAAAATAGATTATTGGACAGGTAGAAGATCAGATAATTAGTCCGTCAGACTAGAAGCAGGTGTTCAGAACCACAGTATAGGCGGTACTGAATACCTGCTACTAGGCTGAGGTACTGAATACCTGCTACTAGGTTGAGGTACTGAATACCTGCTACTAGGTTGAGGGACTGATTACCTCATCTTCTGCCTCTCTCCAGTCTTCTGTTTTGCACTGATAAAAACCACTGGTTGGCGTAACGTCTATATGGTAAAGATACCAAGATGTTACGTGTCTCATTTATCATGTCTAACATCGATGCTTGGAAGGGTTGAGAGACCTACATTCTGGACATCCAGGTCTCCAAGGACAAGTTAATGGTCTTTAGTTCTCACTCTCGAGTGAATTCGAGGAGAAGAAAACAGAGCGCCCGTGCTCTTAAAACCCCGGGGCTCCACCGGGAAAATGTGAACATGCTTGGTGAAGGAGTTAACCTGGGCCCAAACGGAATGTGATCTATCAGGAGTAGGTGGGTGTTGAACCCTTGATGTGCTCCTGGGGTCTGCCTCTGCACATTAGGTGGTTAAAGTGAAGGGCTAAATCCAATTTCCACACTATTAGGATATCGTTCTCCCGGAGGCTGGCCAATTCTTGGGGCACCTTGGTCTCCCTGGCAGTGTTGGGCTTGTTGCCGGGGTGGGTTTTAAACATCCATAATGCTGGTTGATGTTTACACTTGGCACCCGGGGCGTGGCGGGAGGTTCTCCAGTGAGATATCGCCTCCCTTATTTATTGTTTAACTTATATTTGGTTACTATTTATTATCTATGTTCAGTTATGGTGACCCAGCTATGGTTATTGTAAAGGGCGGCGAGTGGCGGAAGTCAGGCAGTGCAGCATTTCACCTGGCAACCTATTTTTTTATATTGGCAAAACTGGTGAGGGGGGCGGCGTCCGACTAAGGTTGGGCGCTGCCTCGGTTAAATTCTTTATAAATATTTACATCTATGTTTTACACAAGTCACTAACACTTCATTAATTTTATTGTTTTACTCTTATTTGTTCACAGGTGAACTATACTGACAGAGCAGCGTGTTGTTTTTGTAGAAACGTTTCGCAAGCCACTGGCTTCTTCAGTCCAATACAGAGAAACACGGTGGAAGATGAGGAGTTTGAGGCATTCAGTCCCTCAACCTGGAGTCAATGTATTCAGTCCATCAATCTCAAGATTAATGAAATAAAACATCAAGTCTAGGCTCAGAGACTGATTACCTGAAACTTCTCTTCATCTTCCACTGTTCTTCTCTGTATAGCACTGAAGACACCACTGGCTGGCGCAACGCTTCCACAGTAAAGATTCCCAAATGTTGCACAAGAGTCTCTCTTCAACTTGTCAAATTCTTAAACTATTTATATCATTGTTGACGTTCCCTGGGACGGTGTGTCTGGCCTCCTGGCTGTGTTGATCCTCTCTGTTGAACCTAACATTCCCTTCACCCACTAACACCTACAGTATTAAGTTTCCTGATAGGCCCCTGGCTGCCTTCAAGAGGGAGCTGGACAGATACTTGAAGTCGGTGCCGGATCAGCCAGGCTGTGGTTCGTACGTTGGACTACGTGCGGCCAGCATTAACAGCCAGAAGACGTAGTTTTGAAGTAGTCAGTCCCATTGTTTGAGACTAGTCTGAAACACACTGTTTCAGAGGGTAATAAAGGCAGTTATGAAGGCAGTCATGCAGACAATCGTGAAGGCAGTCATGAAGGCAGTCATGAAGGGAGTTATGAAGATAATCGTGAGGGCAGTTATGAAGGCAGTCATGAAGGCAGTCATGAAGGTAGTCATGAAGGCAGTCATGAAGGTAGTCATGAAGGCAGTCATGAAGGCAGTTATGAAGGCAGTTATGAAGGCAGTCATGAAGGCAGTCATGAAGGCAGTTATGAAGATAATCGTGAAGGCAGTCATGAAGGCAGTCATGAAGGTAGTCATGAAGGCAGTCATGAAGGTAGTCATGAAGGCAGTCATGAAGGCAGTTATGAAGGCAGTCATGAAGGCAGTCATGAAGGCAGTCATGAAGGCAGTCGTGAAGGCAGTCGTGAAGGCAGTCGTGAAGGCAGTCGTGAAGGCAGTCCTGAAGGCAGTCATGAAGGCAGTCATGAAGGCAGTCATGAAGGCAGTCATGAAGACAGTCATGAAGGCAATCACGAAGACAGTCACTAAGGCAGTATGAAGACAGTCGTAAAGGCAGTCATGAAGACAATCGTGAAGGCAGTTATGAAGGGAGTTATGAAGGCAGGTATAAAGGCAGTCATGAAGGCAGTCATGAAGGCAGTCATCATAAACTAGCTTGTGTGTGTTTATGTTACGTTTCTTATTTATTTTATTTATAACTTCTTGGAAAATCAGATCAAATATTCATAATAATTACATTATTAATATATTATTTAATGATTGAATTTCTCTTGCAAAAACTGCATATATATAGGTAAAAATTGCGATTTTGGCTTAAATAGCAACGCTCTTCTTGCCATATAAGACAAGCGAAAATTTGTGTATGCAATAATTTCGCAAAAATCATTCTGAACCTAAAGAAAAAAAATATTTCATTGTGTTTGTTTATTATTAAATTACTGTAAACTGATCTAAAATATATTTAGTTGGATTAGGCTAAATTAAATTGCGTTTATTATAATAAGTTTAGGTAAGTTTTCTATGGTTCTTTTGTTAAAAAATTATTTTTTTCATTAACATGAATAAAAAAATGTCTCTAAACGTATAAGAGAAAACTGTAGAAAGGGTTTAATTTAAATTGAGTTCTTGGTAATTGACCAATTTTACCTATTCGGCACGATATATATATATATATATATATATATATATATATATATATATATATATATAATGTGTATGTGTGCGCATGTGTGTGTGTCGGCTCTGTGAGACCATGTCCTGATTGACTAGTTGGTTCATTGGACATAATTAAAGCCTGTCGACTGTCGACACAGGAGGGTCATTAAGGCTCCATGTCACCTCCTCTCCACCACTCCCTAATATGGGCGTAATGGGATTAAAGCAAACTCTAATTGTATATTCACTGAGACACATATTCATCCTCGTGTACCTGCACTGTTCTTCTCAGTGCACACACACACACACACACACACACACACACACACACACACACACACACACACACACACACACACACACACACACACACACACACACACACACACACACACACACACACATACAGTAAACTGGAAGAAAAGTTGGATATCGGGAAGTTCCCGATCACCTGTTGCTCTCCTTCACCCTCGTCAGATAAGCTCCTGGGTTAAGCCATGCCACTTTATCTGCCGCCCAAAACTTCTCTGCACAAGACTTAGTCACTTCGCGTGTTCACAGCTTCCAAACTCACACATTCAGGGGTATTTTAGTAAATATGTTGTTAGTTTAATCTTCTGCGATATGTTGAGTGAGCGAGCCTCGTCTGGTCTGGTGTCTTGTACATGGGTTGCGAGCCTCGTCTGGTCTGGTGTCTTGTACATGGGTGGCGAGCCTCGTCTGGTCTGGTGTCCTGTACATGGGTGGCGAGAATCGTCTGGTCTGGTGTCCTGTACATGGGTGGCGAGCCTCGTCTGGTCTGGTGTCCTGTACATGGGTGGCGAGCCTCGTCTGGTCTGGTGTCCTGTACATGGGTGGCGAGCCTCGTCTAAACTGGTGTCCTATACATGGGTGGCGAGCCTCGTCTGGTCTGGTGTCCTGTACATGGGTAGCGAGCCTCGTCTGGACTGGTGTCCTGTACATGGGTGGCGAGCCTCGTCTAAACTGGTGTCCTATACATGGGTGGCGAGCCTTGTCTGGTCTGGTGTCCTGCACATGGGTAGCGAGCCTCGTCTGGTCTGGTGTCCTGTACATGGGTAGCGAGCCTCGTCTGGTCTGGTGTCCTATACATGGGTTGCGAGCCTCGTCTGGTCTGGTGTCCTGTACATGGGTGGCGAGCCTCGTCTGGTCTGGTGTCCTGTACATGGGTGGCGAGCCTCGTCTGGTCTGGTGTCCTGTACATGGGTGGCGAGCCTCGTCTAAACTGGTGTCCTATACATGGGTGGCGAGCCTCGTCTGGTCTGGTGTCCTGTACATGGGTAGCGAGCCTCGTCTGGACTGGTGTCCTGTACATGGGTGGCGAGCCTCGTCTAAACTGGTGTCCTATACATGGGTGGCGAGCCTTGTCTGGTCTGGTGTCCTGCACATGGGTAGCGAGCCTCGTCTGGTCTGGTGTCCTGTACATGGGTAGCGAGCCTCGTCTGGTCTGGTGTCCTATACATGGGTTGCGAGCCTCGTCTGGTCTGGTGTCCTGTACATGGGTAGCGAGCCTCGTCTGGTCTGGTGTCCTGTACATGGGTGGCGAGCCTCGTCTGGACTGGTGACCTATACATGGGTGGCGAGCCTTGTCTGGTCTGGTGTCCTGTACATGGGTAGCGAGCCTCGTCTGGTATGGTGTCCTATACATGGGTGGCGAGCCTCGTCTGGTCTGGTGTCCTGTACATGGGTAGCGAGCCTCGTCTGGTCTGGTGTCCTGTACATGGGTGGCGAGCCTCGTCTGGACTGGTGACCTATACATGGGTGGCGAGCCTTGTCTGGTCTGGTGTCCTGTACATGGGTAGCGAGCCTCGTCTGGTCTGGTGTCCTGTACATGGGTAGCGAGCCTCGTCTGGTCTGGTGTCCTGTACATGGGTGGCGAGCCTCGTCTGGACTGGTGACCTATACATGGGTGGCGAGCCTTGTCTGGTCTGGTGTCCTGTACATGGGTAGCGAGCCTCGTCTGGTCTGGTGTCCTATACATGGGTGGCGAGCCTCGTCTGGTCTGGTGTCCTGTACAAGGGTAGCGAGCCTCGTCTGGTCTGGTGTCCTGTACATGGGTGGCGAGCCTCGTCTGGACTGGTGATCTATACATGGGTGGCGAGCCTCGTCTGGTCTGGTGTCCTGTACATGGGTAGCGAGCCTCGTCTGGTCTGGTGTCCTGTACATGGGTAGCGAGCCTCGTCTGGTCTGGTGTCCTGTACATGGGTAGCGAGCCTCGTCTGGTCTGGTGTCCTATACATGGGTAGCGAGCCTCGTCTGGTCTGGAGTCCTACACATGGGTAGCGAGCCTCGTCTGGTCTGGTGTCCTATACATGGGTAATGAGCCTCGTCTGGTCTGTTGTTCTATACATGGGTAGCGAGCCTCGACTGGTCTGGTGTCCTATACATGGGTAGCGAGCATCGGCTGGCCTGGTGTCATATGTGGCAAGCGAGCCTCAGCTGGTCTGGTGTCATGTGGCAAGCGGGCATCAGCTGGTCTGGTGGCATATATGGCTAGCGAGCCTCAGCTGGTCTGGTGTCATATGTGGCTAGCGAGCTTCAGCTGGTCTGGTGTCATATGTGGATAGCGGGCCACGGCTGGTCTGGTGTCATATGTGTTAGCGGGCCACGGCTGGTCTGGTGTCATATGTGGATAGCGGGCCACGGCTGGTCTGGTGTCATATGTGGCTAGCGAGCCTCGGCTGCTCGGGTGTCATATGTAGCTAGCGAGCCTCGGCTGGTCTGGTGTCATATGTGGCTAGCGCAGGCTTCAGCTGGTCTGGTGTCATATGTGGCTAGCGTGCCACGGCTGGCCTGGTTTCGTATATTGATTTGTGTATTGTATACTTTATTTTTCATTGTATTGTGACGCTGATTTTTGTTTCATGACAGATTATTTGTTTCTGTAGCAGCAAAATGGTGGTGTTTACGTTTGCAGCAGATTAGCTAGGACTCAACTAATTAGAAATGTCAGTAGTAAATTAGTTTTATTTAGCCGTATATAAGTATTATTAGTAACAAACAGATATTGTTTGCAACAAATGAGTATTGTTAGCAACAAATAAGTATAGTTAGCAGCAAATAAGCATTATTTTCTTCAAATATTAATGAAACACCTTTATGAAGTTAACAACAAACTGATATTGTTTCGCAGCTAACTGGTGTTAGTAATTTCTTAAGAGTGTATGACTCAATAACAAAATGGTTAGAGATTTTTTTTAAACTGTACAACTCAAGGGTATAAATCCAGGGAGTGACTGTAGTAGGAAAATTGTATATTCCAGTAAAGGGACAGAGGAAGAACTTCAGATTATTGTGGTCAGAGAAATGTCAGATGCTTGTTAATGTAGAACGAATGTAATCTACAATTCAAGGCCAAAAAAAAAAAAAAAGATATCATTGCGTAAGACTTCACAACAAAGCTAATAGAATCCTTGTCTTTCTATAAGTTACGTTTACTTCGACTGTGTGCATGACGGAATTGTATTAAGGGTTTAAAAAACCATGTGCAACACTTGGGTATCCTAGGAGACGTTTCGCCACCCAGTGGCTTTATCAATCCAACACAGAAAGCAAGGTTGTAGACGGTGGAAGATATGAAGAACTTTAAGGTGATCAGTCCCTCAGCCTTTGTGAATCTGTAGATTGTAGAAGACTTGAGGGTGAATGAGGTGGTGGTCGGTCACCCACCCAGGAGAAAGGAAGGCATCTACAGAGACGAAGCCAGGACTAGGATTCATATAAGGAAAGCTGTGTATAAAGGATGCTTCAACAAAGTACTGAAGAGGACAAGAGGAACATGAAACAGAGTAGACACCAAGAGCATCTGTAGCGAGAGGAGAGGTACGAACTAGATTACTGCAAAGGGTGTTAGTTAGTCTGGCGAAAAGTAAGTTTGATGTTTAAGGAACCGAGAGAGAGTTGTGGAGATTAGAAAGACTGGAATTGTAGGGAAGGTAGAGAACAGGAGATTTCACCAAAGTAGAGAGTCTGGGAGAGAAGAAAGTCCGTTTGGCACGTGAGAAGGCTGTTTATGTAATCGGAAGGGTTGCCAAGACGAGAGAACAAATTACGACTCCCATAGTGACATGTGTCGCTATGGGCTCTTCTTTATCACCTGTTCTTTCTAACCTTTATATGGAATACTTTGAAACTACTCTCTTGTGCGCCCCTCCCTCTGGCTCAGCTATGAAGATGATGTTTTTGCTCTTTGGCCCCATGACTCTAGTCATGCATTGTATGCCATTCATGTATAACTTGTCAGACACTGCAGCATCATGGAATCTTGGTTCAGAGGACATCTCCACAACCTTCTTCACTACTACTGACCTGGCCCTCGGGTATGACCTACTTCCACTAGGGAACCCGCCCACCAGTGACAATGTCTTCGTCTGATACACGTCCCTTACCACCTGACGTCAGTATATAGATACAGCCTTCTTGCCTGTGCTCCGGACTCGCGACTACGGTGCACTTCACACCAACTCCAAGACTGAGGCACTGATTACCTCATCTTTTGTATATAGTTCTACTGCCTTCCAATTATGTCCTTGAATTTGCATAAAGCCACTGGATGGCGAAACGTCTACAATATAGATACCCAGATGTTGCACATGTGTCTAATTGTCATCACTCTTGTCTCTTCCAACCATTTCTCGATGCCTTTAACTATCTTGTTCCTTCCATCAAGTTTGAAGCTGACTGGGAATCTAAGTTTTTGTTTCCTTTCCTTGATGTACGTGTCCACCTCTCGCCTACAGGCTTTTCTTTTTACGTTTATCGCAAGCCTATGCACAGTGACATGTACATTCACTACTTTTCTTACCATGCTTCCTCTGTCAAGAAAAGTGTTCTCATGTCTCTGTTTCTCAGGGTCCTCCGCATTTGTGACCCTCAGTTCCTTGACTCGGAAATTTCCACTCTTCGCAATTCGTTCTTTCATTTTGGCTATCCTTCCCATTTTATAAACTGCCTTCTCAAGTGCCAAACTGACTTTCTTCTCTCCCAAACTCTCTACTAGGAAATCTGTTCTCTGCCTTCCCTATATTTCTAGTGTTTCTAATCTACACAACTCTCCGTTCCTTAGATATCAAACTTACTTTTTGCCAGATTAAACACCCTTCGCAGTAATCTAGTTCGTACTTCTCCTCCCGCTATAGATGCTCCTGGTATCTACTCTATTTCATATTTCTCTTGTCCTCTTCAGTACTTTGAAGAAACTGCCCGTTCTCTTTCTGACAGACTTGAAGAGCACAAAAGAGTGTTAGACTCGCTATTTCTGTCATGTTAGGGATCACAGTCATCCTATTGACTGGTGCTCTGCCAAAACTGTCTATTCTACTTCTAGCCTTCACAGCTGTCGTTTTGTTGAGGCTTCCCTTGACATCTTTCCTTGTATGAATCTTAGTCGTGGCTCAGTCTCTGTAGATGCCTTTCTTTCTCCTTAGTGTCAAATGCTCCAAACTTCAAATACTCGTGATTTGATATGTTCCTTTCTTCTCTCCCTACCTCTTCTTCTTTCCTTTTTTTCATATTTCATTGTTTTCCATTTTTTCTACCTAGAGTGTTCTGTCCTCCAGTTCCCCCTCCCTCCGTGATTTTGGTCCTACACCCTTGTGGCCAGTAGCTCTCCCGCAGTGCTCCATTTTCTTGTCCTTAGACTACCTACTTTACCACCTACGACTACCACCTACTTTATTACTATTTCTGCCTGTCTACTTTCTACTGTTACTACTTTTGCCTCCCTTCACTCCCGTTTCTATTTCTTATGGCACAAACTACTTCCTTCTACTTCTACTTCTACCACCATCATTACCACTACCACTACTTCTCTTTCCTCCTCTCTTTCTCCCGTCCCGGTCCTCTCCTCTTCATCCTGGCTCTGTCTCTTCTGTCAGTGTGACTTGTGAATGATCCAAGATGGACCCAAACGTCTCTCGTGTATGCTGGATATTTGCGTATTGTTCCAGTTACGGTATTGTGCCTTTTTTGTTCAATACGAAGAATAGTGGTGAATTTCAGAAGGAATTTGAGATAATCAGTCCCTCAGCCTGGAGTCGAAATAATCAGCCTATCAGTCTGGAAGTAGAGTAGGCCTATAGGTTAGGCAAGCGTAGAATTCTCTGTATCAAAATCCCAAAGTGATGCTTCATATAATTCCACTTTTAGATCTATAGGGTCATTTTCAGTTTGGAGTACCTCGAATTGCATAATAATTATTTATATCATAATATAAAATGGGTGAGTCTTTATCTCCAAGCTTTGCGGAGAATAAGAAGCTGGAAGGAGATCAGAAAGGCGAGGGATCCGGGGATTTAGCAGAACGTAAGAGGGAGATGTAAGCCGGAGGTGGAAGTACTGGAAAGACGACTTTCTGAATGTTTTTGATGGAGGGCAGCGATATCATGTATGGGGCAGAGACGGATAACATCGTATAGGAATGGTGATAAATGCTTCACAGAACCGTTGATAAATTAGACACACCTGCAACACCTGGGTATCTTTATTGTATAAACGTTTCGCCCCACAGTGGCTTCATCAGTCCTTTACAAAGACGAATAGTGAATAGTGTCTAATTTATCGTACAGGAATTAGGAGGAGCCTGAGGTGGATGTGCGGAGAAGTGCATGATACAGTGGATAGAATGAAAGAGGATAAAGTGGTTGGGATACATGGTGTTAAGGCAGAGATGTTAAAAGTGGGTTTGGATAATGTGTTGTATTGGTTGGTATGTTTGTTTAATACACGCATGTTTGTTTAATAAATAGTACATGCACTCTGCCAAAGATTGGCAGAGCACATGCATAGTTCCCTTGTATAATGGAAAAAAATGGGACAAGAGAGAATCCACTATTTATATGGGAATAATCCTACTGAGTATACCCTTTAAAGTCTACCGTAGCATTATTATAGAACATGTTTGGGGTAAGACAGAAAGCAGGGTTGCAGAGGAACATGGAGGATTTAAAACGGTTAGGGAATGTGGAGACCAAGTGTTTATATTGATGTATATAAGTAAGCAGTACTTAGATAAGGATAAAGAACTGCTTGTTTTATTTATGGATTCAGATTAGGCACATGATAGGGTGGATAGGGAGCCATGTGGCAGACATTGTAAATGTATGGAATTGAAGGTAAGTTACTAAGGGTAGTTAAGGGATTTTATGCAATAAAGTGCAGGTTAGGTTACGTGATCCGAGTGCTATGTTGTGACACTCGTGATCCGAGTGCTATGTTGTGACACTCGTGATCCGAGTGCTATGTTGTGACGCTCGTGATCCGAGTCCTATGTTGTGACACTCGTGATCCGAGTCCTATGTTGTGACACTCGTGATCCGAGTCCTATGTTGTGACACTCGTGATCCGAGTGCTACGTTGTGACACTCTTGATCCAAGTGCTACGTTGTGACACTCGTGATCCGAGTGCTACGTCGTGACACTCGTGATCCGAGTGCTATGTTGTGACACTGGTGATCAGAGTGCTACGTTGTGACACTCGTGATCTGATTGCTGTGTTGTGACACTGGTGATCAGAGTGCTACGTTGTGACACTCATGATCTGAGTGCTAGCGGGTATTTCCCAGTAAAAGTAGGCCTTAGACTGGGAAGCTTAACAGGCTTGTTCAACTTTTTTTGGTTTTAGACCTGGATTTGAAAGAAGTGAACACAAGGGCGTCGGGAAAGTATGTGTGATTGAAGGACAATATAACTGACACAAAGTGCAAGTTAACCTTGCTGTTGACACAGTAATTTTAGGGGATTATGAAGACAAGTTACAAAGGGTGGATGGATGGATTCAGGAAGGAATGGGAAAGAAAGAAATTAAAAGTGAGCGTAAAAAAAAGAGTAAGGTAATGAGGATTAAAAAAAAAAATGTCTAGACAGTGAAAGATTGAATATCATATATGAACAGTGAGTAGATGCCAGTCAGAGCAAGACAGGTCTAGAGAGACTCGGAACCTTAAGCGTAGAGAGTCACGACAGAACCTCAGAAAATGTCACAAATCATTTGTTCCAAATACAGCTGTGTGAACAGTTGTACAGAGTTAAAATATGTATGATCCAGTTCACCAGTGGATACATACCCTACCAGAAAACAGTCTACATAACATGGGAGGAGAACAACGTTCTCCCAGACAAGAAAGGTGCTTCCTCTATGATGTCTAACCAGAGAGAGAGCAAAGGAGACACTGCAGGTGCTATAGCAGGTGTCTACTGGCTTACCAGATGCCATAGCAAACAAGTAAAAGATAGTTTAGCAGTGCGAGTAACCAATCAAAACTCTTCAATTTTTTTATGCACAGTGTAGTGTAGTTGTTACATCCTGCTTATTTACGTACTTAAAGATATAATACAACTAATGATATAAAGTATGATATTTTTGTTTTAGTTATTAACAAAAATTACATTAGCCATATATTAGAAGAAAGAAGTTTACACCATAATTATTGCCTCATTTATCACTCAAGGTGGGTGCAGGGGGTGTGAGTCCCCCACACTCACCTCCTGACAAGGAAAAGCAAGGAAAACGATTTGAGAAACCATCGTAAGAAGTGCTAAAGTAAAAGAAAATCTTTTTTCATTTACATTTATTATATATTTATTATATTATGTTCGTATTATAAAAGTAACAATAATATAATATTATTATTATATATAAAATAATTATAAATATAAACATAAATATTAAATTTTTGTTTGAAGAACTCCAGAGGCTGGATCCTTCGTGGGAGATTTGACTCAAACCTCACACACGACACATCAAGTTGGTTGTAATTGGGGTTTTAGAGTCTATCATCTACACTATGGTTATTACAGTTGCGTGTGACCTTTCCACCACCCAACAAAAATACTTTAATCCATAAAATAGGGATTAAAGTAAGCTCTCAGCATATATACTCTTAGAGAAATACACCTCAAAGTGTTTATACATCCTGTGTGATTGGATAGTGTATCGAGGCGGCTTTGGTTCAGATTGCTGAGGAGGGTTTTGCTGTGGACCAGAAATCAAGGAACCGCAGTGTGTGCTATTTGTAGCTCAGGTTAAGTGAGCTGGAGGTGGTGTTCACTGCTGTCGTGTCCTTGACCAATTGATGGCTACATGACTTCCCTCGTCAGGGAGTCTGCCTGGGTCTGGTGTACGACACAAGACAAGATCACCAAGGCCCTATATCTGCCCTCATCAGACAGTCTCCCCGACTCAACAATTCCAGCATTACCACCACATTTGCATGACGGCTCGTCTCTTCAAGGAGGGGTACATTTGAGGCTGGTAAAAGGCTTTTGATTCAGGAAATTGGAACTGCTCTCCCCTTCCTCGCATCAAAACGTAACCACCACATTTGCATGACGGCTCGTCTCTTCAAGGAGGGGTACATTGAGGCTGGTAAAAGGCTTTTGATTCAGGAAATTGGAACTGCTCTCCCCTTCCTCGCATCAAAACGTAACCACCACATTTGCATGACGGCTCGTCTCTTCAAGGAGGGGTACATTGAGGCTGGTAAAAGGCTTTTGATCTAGGAAATTGGAGTTACTCTCCTCTACCTCGCTTCAGACCATTCCCTAAGAGAGTACGATCCTAATGGCTTTAGTGTTTCACTTGAGTATAATAATAATTAAAATGATAATTATTACTATTATAAGTAATAATTATAATAGTATAACACTGATATGTATTAACGGGTCGTTTAAAAAAAGGAGTTCTTGACAGGTTGTACACTGAGAATTTACGTTACTCAAAGTTAATTTGTTTTGAAATTACCCTTTGTTAATTTACAGGTGAAATGTGGACTTAATAAGCAACAAGAGTGAATGAGCTTTAACTACAAGATGACTATATAATACAAGATGACTTTATAATACAGTAAAGCCCGATCTAGGTATTCATTTACAATTATAATGTATATATCTGACCACAGCTCATTTATCTCCCACTTATTGTAATGTATTTATCTCTGCCCATCGTAGTTTGATCTCCATCTTAAAGTGAGGAACTGGTAGACTAGTGAGCCAGTGATCATCTAGACATGATGCCAGATAATGAACACTGTACCACACTGGTGGGTGTGTATACTAGTTGCTTTGTACCACACTGGTGGGTGTGTATACTAGTTGCTTTGTACCAAAGGTGTGTGTGTATACTAGTTGCTTTGTACCACTGGTGGGTGTGTATACTAGTTGCTTTGTACCACACTGGTGGGTGTGTATACTAGTTGCTTTGTACCAAACTGGTGGGTGTGTATACTAGTTGCTTTGTACCACACTGGTGGGTGTGTATACTAGTTGCTTTGTACCACACTGGTGGGTGTGTATACTAGTTGCTTTGTACCAAACTGGTGGGTGTGTATACTAGTTGCTTTGTACCACACTAGTGGGTGTGTATACTAGTTGCTTTGTACCACACTGGTGGGTGTGTATACTAGTTGCTTTGTACCACTGGTGGGTGTGTATACTAGTCGCTTTGTACCAAACTGGTGGGTGTGTATACTAGTTGGTTTGTACCACACTGGTGGGTGTGCATACTAGTTGCTTTGTACCACACTGGTAGGTGTGTATACTAGTTGCTTTGTACCACACTGGTGGGTGTGTATACTAGTTGCTTTGTACCACACTGGTGGGTGTGTATACTAGTTGCTTTGTACCACACTGGTGAGTGTGTGTACTAGTTGCTTTGTACCACACTGGTGGGTTTGTATACTAGTTGCTTTGTACCACTGGTGGGTGTGTATACTAGTTTTTTGTACCACACTGGTGGGTGTGCATACTAGTTGCTTTTACCACACTGGTGGTGTGTATACTAGTTGCTTTGTACCACACTGGTTTGGGGGTGTATACTAGTTGCTTTGTACCACACTGGTTTGGGTGGTATACTAGTTGCTTTGTACCACACTGGTGGGTGTGTTACTAGTTGCTTTGTACCACACTGGTGGGTGTGTCATCTAGTTGCTTTTACCCACTGGTGGGTGTGTATACTAGTTGTTTTTTTACCACACTGGTGGGTGTGTAACTAGTTGCTTTGTACCAACTGGTGGGTGTGTATACTAGTTGTTTGTACCACACTGGTGGGTGTGTATACTAGTTGCTTTGTACCACTGGTGGTGTGTATACTAGTTGCTTTGTACCCACTGGTGGGTGTGTATACTAGTTGCTGTACCCACTGGTGGGTTGTTATACTAGTTGCTTTGTACCAACTGGGGTGGTATACTAGTTGCTTTGTACCACTGGTGGGTGTGTATATAGTTTTTTTTACCCCACTGGTGGTGTGATCTAGTTGCTTTGTACCACACTGGTGGGTGGTATACTATCCTTTTCCAAAAGGTGGGTGTGTATACT